>JAAAWM010011130.1:0-63340 GCA_036873465.1 Thinopyrum obtusiflorum
TTGTTATGGAGAAGAAATTGGCGGAGACAATGACACAATAGCTTTCACATGTTTGCAGATATAAAATTATGTGGTGCATATGAAGTTTTAATTGAAAGTACAAGTAGACAAACATGTCTACTATACATGCTAGGAAAAGAAATGAAGACTACCGGTCCTGGCTTATTAGCCCTGCATTTATTAAAGATTACAGAAAAGCCCTCCGCCTGGTCACAGTTCTCTGTGTCGGGCGAGCTCCAAGCTCCAAACTTGGGAACATTAGAAATTTAAAAGTTTAGTGTCAAGTATTTTGGGGGATTTTCTTTTGAAAATGGAGGCGTACCCCCGGCCTCTGCATCATAATGATGCATGCAGCATGTAGTAACCCTAGTCCATCGCATGTCATATCCCTCATCTGAGAAACGGTTCAACAATGGGACGAAGTTACTGGTGACAACAGTAACTAGTAAGTGATGTCAACTATAGCGGGAGTTTCCATGCATCAATTGGCAACAACTAGTTTTATACCCACAGACATTGTAATGTATAAAAATTAACTAAGCATATATGACTAATGGTTTGAAAAAGAACCTACTGGAACACAATGGGATCAACACGGTGAAAGTAGAATGCTTACCCTCCTCGTTGAAAGCTTTCTACACCTTAGGATTGACCTCAGACGTCTCTGGCACGTTGGTGTCTACATGGGAAACGTCAAGTAACACAAATAATTAATGTCAATTGCAGTAAAAACTAAAATTCACTTTTGTGAGGAGTGGAGTCCATTATTTTAGAAAAGGAAAAAAAGAAAATAAATAAGAATCACATTTATCAGAGCTCATAGGAGACACACTGTCTTTGGTGTATTTACTATACTCCTTACAATGTTATCAAGATCTAAATATCTTGGAAGCCCCCATATTAATTCTCACATCTAATAAATGTTATCAAGATCTTATACTATAGTCATTACAACGATAAGTATGTATTCTTAAATATCAATATTGATCCAAGCTATGTCTTATTGAACCAAAATCTTCCTTACATTTTAGGATGATGTCCGTCATGTCATCGATGTTAAACACCATCTGATCCAGCACCTCGTGTAGCTGTGTGGACATTCGGCCTTGTGGGCTAGAAAGGCACGCGATGGCGAGGCACCTTCTTTGACAAGAGGTGACAAGCGCGTGGGCACGGGAGAAGGTCGCGAGGAGCTTCTCCAGGGTGCCCCGCATCGCCGGCTCGCCCACCACCTTTGTATCCTCGAGCAGTGATAGGAGGTTGCTGACTTTGTTCACACGCTAGTTAATCTCAACACAATCATCCTTGTTCTGGAGAACTGTCTCTGACGCCTCACTGATGTTGCACGCAACTTCAACAATTTTCTGTACCAGGCTGCACGGTGGACCGGCCATCTGACCAATAGACAATGGTTGGAGAATGGACTATATTAATGTTACTATTACTTATCTACTCCTTAGGACAAATTTAGTGTACCAGCACAAAAATTATAAAGGTAGGGACTTATCTAGTGTACCGGCTACTACTTGGAACAAATCAAGGGCATTGCATTTTAAGCCATATCTTCTACACTAAAAATATGTTTGGATACAACTCTTTTAATGACTTGTGTCTTATTGTTGTATCCAAAGGACTTGTCAATTAATTTGTTTTGCGAGAAAGATTATACTATATAATGCGATCATACTTTAATGCAAATCCATGCAACATATCTGGTATAATATTTTATATATTGCTAGTGATAAAGATTAAAAAACCCCCCCCCCCCCCCCCCCCCCCCCCCCCCCCCCCCCCCCCCCCCCCCCCCCCCCCCCCCCCCCCCCCCCCCCCCCCCCCCCCCCCCCCCCCCCCCCCCCCCCCCCCCCCCCCCCCCCCCCCCCCCCCCCCCCCCCCCCCCCCCCCCCCCCCCCCCCCCCCCCCCCCCCCCCCCCCCCCCCCCCCCCCCCCCCCCCCCCCCCCCCCCCCCCCCCCCCCCCCCCCCCCCCCCCCCCCCCCCCCCCCCCCCCCCCCCCCCCCCCCCCCCCCCCCCCCCCCCCCCCCCCCCCCCCCCCCCCCCCCCCCCCCCCCCCCCCCCCCCCCCCCCCCCCCCCCCCCCCCCCCCCCCCCCCCCCCCCCCCCCCCCCCCCCCCCCCCCCCCCCCCCCCCCCCCCCCCCCCCCCCCCCCCCCCCCCCCCCCCCCCCCCCCCCCCCCCCCCCCCCCCCCCCCCCCCCCCCCCCCCCCCCCCCCCCCCCCCCCCCCCCCCCCCCCCCCCCCCCCCCCCCCCCCCCCCCCCCCCCCCCCCCCCCCCCCCCCCCCCCCCCCCCCCCCCCCCCCCCCCCCCCCCCCCCCCCCCCCCCCCCCCCCCCCCCCCCCCCCCCCCCCCCCCCCCCCCCCCCCCCCCCCCCCCCCCCCCCCCCCCCCCCCCCCCCCCCCCCCCCCCCCCCCCCCCCCCCCCCCCCCCCCCCCCCCCCCCCCCCCCCCCCCCCCCCCCCCCCCCCCCCCCCCCCCCCCCCCCCCCCCCCCCCCCCCCCCCCCCCCCCCCCCCCCCCCCCCCCCCCCCCCCCCCCCCCCCCCCCCCCCCCCCCCCCCCCCCCCCCCCCCCCCCCCCCCCCCCCCCCCCCCCCCCCCCCCCCCCCCCCCCCCCCCCCCCCCCCCCCCCCCCCCCCCCCCCCCCCCCCCCCCCCCCCCCCCCCCCCCCCCCCCCCCCCCCCCCCCCCCCCCCCCCCCCCCCCCCCCCCCCCCCCCCCCCCCCCCCCCCCCCCCCCCCCCCCCCCCCCCCCCCCCCCCCCCCCCCCCCCCCCCCCCCCCCCCCCCCCCCCCCCCCCCCCCCCCCCCCCCCCCCCCCCCCCCCCCCCCCCCCCCCCCCCCCCCCCCCCCCCCCCCCCCCCCCCCCCCCCCCCCCCCCCCCCCCCCCCCCCCCCCCCCCCCCCCCCCCCCCCCCCCCCCCCCCCCCCCCCCCCCCCCCCCCCCCCCCCCCCCCCCCCCCCCCCCCCCCCCCCCCCCCCCCCCCCCCCCCCCCCCCCCCCCCCCCCCCCCCCCCCCCCCCCCCCCCCCCCCCCCCCCCCCCCCCCCCCCCCCCCCCCCCCCCCCCCCCCCCCCCCCCCCCCCCCCCCCCCCCCCCCCCCCCCCCCCCCCCCCCCCCCCCCCCCCCCCCCCCCCCCCCCCCCCCCCCCCCCCCCCCCCCCCCCCCCCCCCCCCCCCCCCCCCCCCCCCCCCCCCCCCCCCCCCCCCCCCCCCCCCCCCCCCCCCCCCCCCCCCCCCCCCCCCCCCCCCCCCCCCCCCCCCCCCCCCCCCCCCCCCCCCCCCCCCCCCCCCCCCCCCCCCCCCCCCCCCCCCCCCCCCCCCCCCCCCCCCCCCCCCCCCCCCCCCCCCCCCCCCCCCCCCCCCCCCCCCCCCCCCCCCCCCCCCCCCCCCCCCCCCCCCCCCCCCCCCCCCCCCCCCCCCCCCCCCCCCCCCCCCCCCCCCCCCCCCCCCCCCCCCCCCCCCCCCCCCCCCCCCCCCCCCCCCCCCCCCCCCCCCCCCCCCCCCCCCCCCCCCCCCCCCCCCCCCCCCCCCCCCCCCCCCCCCCCCCCCCCCCCCCCCCCCCCCCCCCCCCCCCCCCCCCCCCCCCCCCCCCCCCCCCCCCCCCCCCCCCCCCCCCCCCCCCCCCCCCCCCCCCCCCCCCCCCCCCCCCCCCCCCCCCCCCCCCCCCCCCCCCCCCCCCCCCCCCCCCCCCCCCCCCCCCCCCCCCCCCCCCCCCCCCCCCCCCCCCCCCCCCCCCCCCCCCCCCCCCCCCCCCCCCCCCCCCCCCCCCCCCCCCCCCCCCCCCCCCCCCCCCCCCCCCCCCCCCCCCCCCCCCCCCCCCCCCCCCCCCCCCCCCCCCCCCCCCCCCCCCCCCCCCCCCCCCCCCCCCCCCCCCCCCCCCCCCCCCCCCCCCCCCCCCCCCCCCCCCCCCCCCCCCCCCCCCCCCCCCCCCCCCCCCCCCCCCCCCCCCCCCCCCCCCCCCCCCCCCCCCCCCCCCCCCCCCCCCCCCCCCCCCCCCCCCCCCCCCCCCCCCCCCCCCCCCCCCCCCCCCCCCCCCCCCCCCCCCCCCCCCCCCCCCCCCCCCCCCCCCCCCCCCCCCCCCCCCCCCCCCCCCCCCCCCCCCCCCCCCCCCCCCCCCCCCCCCCCCCCCCCCCCCCCCCCCCCCCCCCCCCCCCCCCCCCCCCCCCCCCCCCCCCCCCCCCCCCCCCCCCCCCCCCCCCCCCCCCCCCCCCCCCCCCCCCCCCCCCCCCCCCCCCCCCCCCCCCCCCCCCCCCCCCCCCCCCCCCCCCCCCCCCCCCCCCCCCCCCCCCCCCCCCCCCCCCCCCCCCCCCCCCCCCCCCCCCCCCCCCCCCCCCCCCCCCCCCCCCCCCCCCCCCCCCCCCCCCCCCCCCCCCCCCCCCCCCCCCCCCCCCCCCCCCCCCCCCCCCCCCCCCCCCCCCCCCCCCCCCCCCCCCCCCCCCCCCCCCCCCCCCCCCCCCCCCCCCCCCCCCCCCCCCCCCCCCCCCCCCCCCCCCCCCCCCCCCCCCCCCCCCCCCCCCCCCCCCCCCCCCCCCCCCCCCCCCCCCCCCCCCCCCCCCCCCCCCCCCCCCCCCCCCCCCCCCCCCCCCCCCCCCCCCCCCCCCCCCCCCCCCCCCCCCCCCCCCCCCCCCCCCCCCCCCCCCCCCCCCCCCCCCCCCCCCCCCCCCCCCCCCCCCCCCCCCCCCCCCCCCCCCCCCCCCCCCCCCCCCCCCCCCCCCCCCCCCCCCCCCCCCCCCCCCCCCCCCCCCCCCCCCCCCCCCCCCCCCCCCCCCCCCCCCCCCCCCCCCCCCCCCCCCCCCCCCCCCCCCCCCCCCCCCCCCCCCCCCCCCCCCCCCCCCCCCCCCCCCCCCCCCCCCCCCCCCCCCCCCCCCCCCCCCCCCCCCCCCCCCCCCCCCCCCCCCCCCCCCCCCCCCCCCCCCCCCCCCCCCCCCCCCCCCCCCCCCCCCCCCCCCCCCCCCCCCCCCCCCCCCCCCCCCCCCCCCCCCCCCCCCCCCCCCCCCCCCCCCCCCCCCCCCCCCCCCCCCCCCCCCCCCCCCCCCCCCCCCCCCCCCCCCCCCCCCCCCCCCCCCCCCCCCCCCCCCCCCCCCCCCCCCCCCCCCCCCCCCCCCCCCCCCCCCCCCCCCCCCCCCCCCCCCCCCCCCCCCCCCCCCCCCCCCCCCCCCCCCCCCCCCCCCCCCCCCCCCCCCCCCCCCCCCCCCCCCCCCCCCCCCCCCCCCCCCCCCCCCCCCCCCCCCCCCCCCCCCCCCCCCCCCCCCCCCCCCCCCCCCCCCCCCCCCCCCCCCCCCCCCCCCCCCCCCCCCCCCCCCCCCCCCCCCCCCCCCCCCCCCCCCCCCCCCCCCCCCCCCCCCCCCCCCCCCCCCCCCCCCCCCCCCCCCCCCCCCCCCCCCCCCCCCCCCCCCCCCCCCCCCCCCCCCCCCCCCCCCCCCCCCCCCCCCCCCCCCCCCCCCCCCCCCCCCCCCCCCCCCCCCCCCCCCCCCCCCCCCCCCCCCCCCCCCCCCCCCCCCCCCCCCCCCCCCCCCCCCCCCCCCCCCCCCCCCCCCCCCCCCCCCCCCCCCCCCCCCCCCCCCCCCCCCCCCCCCCCCCCCCCCCCCCCCCCCCCCCCCCCCCCCCCCCCCCCCCCCCCCCCCCCCCCCCCCCCCCCCCCCCCCCCCCCCCCCCCCCCCCCCCCCCCCCCCCCCCCCCCCCCCCCCCCCCCCCCCCCCCCCCCCCCCCCCCCCCCCCCCCCCCCCCCCCCCCCCCCCCCCCCCCCCCCCCCCCCCCCCCCCCCCCCCCCCCCCCCCCCCCCCCCCCCCCCCCCCCCCCCCCCCCCCCCCCCCCCCCCCCCCCCCCCCCCCCCCCCCCCCCCCCCCCCCCCCCCCCCCCCCCCCCCCCCCCCCCCCCCCCCCCCCCCCCCCCCCCCCCCCCCCCCCCCCCCCCCCCCCCCCCCCCCCCCCCCCCCCCCCCCCCCCCCCCCCCCCCCCCCCCCCCCCCCCCCCCCCCCCCCCCCCCCCCCCCCCCCCCCCCCCCCCCCCCCCCCCCCCCCCCCCCCCCCCCCCCCCCCCCCCCCCCCCCCCCCCCCCCCCCCCCCCCCCCCCCCCCCCCCCCCCCCCCCCCCCCCCCCCCCCCCCCCCCCCCCCCCCCCCCCCCCCCCCCCCCCCCCCCCCCCCCCCCCCCCCCCCCCCCCCCCCCCCCCCCCCCCCCCCCCCCCCCCCCCCCCCCCCCCCCCCCCCCCCCCCCCCCCCCCCCCCCCCCCCCCCCCCCCCCCCCCCCCCCCCCCCCCCCCCCCCCCCCCCCCCCCCCCCCCCCCCCCCCCCCCCCCCCCCCCCCCCCCCCCCCCCCCCCCCCCCCCCCCCCCCCCCCCCCCCCCCCCCCCCCCCCCCCCCCCCCCCCCCCCCCCCCCCCCCCCCCCCCCCCCCCCCCCCCCCCCCCCCCCCCCCCCCCCCCCCCCCCCCCCCCCCCCCCCCCCCCCCCCCCCCCCCCCCCCCCCCCCCCCCCCCCCCCCCCCCCCCCCCCCCCCCCCCCCCCCCCCCCCCCCCCCCCCCCCCCCCCCCCCCCCCCCCCCCCCCCCCCCCCCCCCCCCCCCCCCCCCCCCCCCCCCCCCCCCCCCCCCCCCCCCCCCCCCCCCCCCCCCCCCCCCCCCCCCCCCCCCCCCCCCCCCCCCCCCCCCCCCCCCCCCCCCCCCCCCCCCCCCCCCCCCCCCCCCCCCCCCCCCCCCCCCCCCCCCCCCCCCCCCCCCCCCCCCCCCCCCCCCCCCCCCCCCCCCCCCCCCCCCCCCCCCCCCCCCCCCCCCCCCCCCCCCCCCCCCCCCCCCCCCCCCCCCCCCCCCCCCCCCCCCCCCCCCCCCCCCCCCCCCCCCCCCCCCCCCCCCCCCCCCCCCCCCCCCCCCCCCCCCCCCCCCCCCCCCCCCCCCCCCCCCCCCCCCCCCCCCCCCCCCCCCCCCCCCCCCCCCCCCCCCCCCCCCCCCCCCCCCCCCCCCCCCCCCCCCCCCCCCCCCCCCCCCCCCCCCCCCCCCCCCCCCCCCCCCCCCCCCCCCCCCCCCCCCCCCCCCCCCCCCCCCCCCCCCCCCCCCCCCCCCCCCCCCCCCCCCCCCCCCCCCCCCCCCCCCCCCCCCCCCCCCCCCCCCCCCCCCCCCCCCCCCCCCCCCCCCCCCCCCCCCCCCCCCCCCCCCCCCCCCCCCCCCCCCCCCCCCCCCCCCCCCCCCCCCCCCCCCCCCCCCCCCCCCCCCCCCCCCCCCCCCCCCCCCCCCCCCCCCCCCCCCCCCCCCCCCCCCCCCCCCCCCCCCCCCCCCCCCCCCCCCCCCCCCCCCCCCCCCCCCCCCCCCCCCCCCCCCCCCCCCCCCCCCCCCCCCCCCCCCCCCCCCCCCCCCCCCCCCCCCCCCCCCCCCCCCCCCCCCCCCCCCCCCCCCCCCCCCCCCCCCCCCCCCCCCCCCCCCCCCCCCCCCCCCCCCCCCCCCCCCCCCCCCCCCCCCCCCCCCCCCCCCCCCCCCCCCCCCCCCCCCCCCCCCCCCCTCCCAGTTGGGGGAGTCTGGCGCGTACTCACGCATGACGCGCTGCTCCGGCGTGAGGAGCTCTCGCCGCCGGCAAACCTCCTCAGCGTGCGCCCGTGCGGACCGAGGCGCCACCGGGATGGGGATGCGCTACGGGTCCAGATGCCAGCCGTGCGGTAGGTTGACATCTAGATACGGCACGGGCTGGCGGTACTGCCTGTGCCACCGCGCCTGGTGGACTGGGATGTACAGCCGCTCCCGCTCCCGCGGTGGCGTGCCGCGTCTAGCCGGCGACAACGTAGTAGGCTGCCCGCGGGAAGAGCTCGCTCCAGCGCTGAACTTCTTCTTCCCTCCCTTCCCATTGAAGAATCTCATGGCTGGCTGGATGCTTGCTGGCTGGCTAGGGTTTCCTGGTCGCCGGCGAGGGAGCAAAGACGGCCAGATGTGGACGGGGGTTGTGGATGAGGCCAGCCTCGCCGCACGCGTCCATTAAAAAGGACGGGCATGTGGCCCTTCTACACACTGCCAGGCGGGCCCGGTGTCGGTGGTCGTCATAAATATGACCACGGGCGATAGTTGGGAGGCCAACATGCGAGGCCGCGGCGGACTCCGAGGGGACGCGCGGCTCGTTCGCGGACACGCCGACGCATTTCAGGCGCAATTTTAGGCCGGAAATGGGTCCGCGCGGACGCGAAGCGCACTTTTTTAGGAATGAGTCGGCGCGCGTTGGGCCAGCGTTTTTGTCCGCGGCGACCCAAACGGACGTGGACGAACGAAATGGGTCACCCGGTTGGAGTTGCTCTTACAAAACTACTCCCTCTGTAAACTAATATAAGAGCGTTTAGATCACTACTTTTGTATTCTAAACGCTCTTATATTAGTATACGGAGGGAGTAGAAAAGAAGAAAAATAAGAGTGAGAAATAAGTCAGAGCAGGAGCGCGCAGCGAAAGAGATGAGGAACGTGCGTGAGGAGAGAGTGAAGATATGAAGTTGATTTATGTCGTGTGTGGGCCTAATGGGGCAGCTATGCATTGGGTCATTTGCTAGGCTAGGTAGTGCCTGAACCGTTTTTTGCTTTGATGGAGCGTGAGGCACTAGGAAGGTTATGCTTCCTTTGTACATGCCTAAAGCAAAGCAGCGTTGGTACGTTGGAAGAGCGGACAAGCGAGTGGTGGGGCTACAGGTCACCATGCAATGCAAGCCCAAGAGAGAGATGCCTGTCTGCAAAAGGTTAAAGTGAGCAAAGACCCTCTCCTCGACGACTGCACATTTGGCAATATGGATGCATCTACGCCGGGTGGTGATGGGATGGAAAAGCCAAAAGCTGCCCCGGACTTGGAACCCGAAAGAGAACGAAAGCCAAAAGCTATCAGGGGTGAACAGCTGTTGTGTGTACGTACACTGCCTGTGGCGCTGTGTACGTCCTCGAAATCAACATGGGCTCTAAACTTGTGTTGTTTAGTTCTTTCGGTTGGCTGTGCTTTGGAGTCTAACACAGTAGAAGTTTCTAGCCGATGGCTTGGCCTCCTTTATTTATTTATTTATGATTTTGCATGGTCTGGTTTGCGCTGAGGATCTTAGCAAGTAAGCTGGATACCTTTACTCGGTGTTTTTAGTAGCACTAGTTTGTAAGAGCATCTCCAGCCGTCCCCCCCCCCCCCCCCCTCGGCCGAAAAATCGCCGCCTGGGGACGAACCAGCGCTAAAAATCGGCTTGGGGGCGATCGGGTTCTCAGCCGCCGCCCCCATGGTCGTCCCCAGTCGCCCTTTTTTAAATATTTTTGAAAAGAAATTCGGCTAAAATTCCGCAAACATTACAAAGATTCAGCAAACAGGACATAAATTTCGACGTTCTACATTTTTTTACATAGAAAACTTAAAATTTACTAAATAAAAAACTCGCTGAGCGCGGCGTAGTCGCCGTCGTCGCCGCCGTCGCCTCCGTCATCCTTCTCCTTCTTCACGCTGCTGGAGATGGGCTTCCCACTCGTGCGGAGAGCGGCCGCCGAAGCCATTCGCAGCCGCCCCATCACCGGGGAACCTTTCGCCCATCGTCTGCGGCGGCTGTGAACGGGGAGGGAGAGGAAAGAGAGCTCGTCGACGGTGACTGTGCACGCGGAGAGAGGGGCTGCGGGCGGGTGTGTCCACCGGTGAGGGAGGCGCTGCTTTATATAGCGGGCGGGGGGTGGCGTCGTGTGTACGCGTGGAGGGGAGGGCGCCCGTGAGGAATCAATGGAAGGCTGACCGGCGGCAGCCTTGGCATTGATTCCCCGCGGGAAACCGAGGCGATGTGAGGACGACGAGGAGCGGGTCACTGACTCGGCGGGCCCGCCATTCTTTCGCGTCAAAAACGATCGCCTCGGCGCCCCCGGACGCCCCCCAGCGCGCCGGGTTCGGCCTGGGTCCGCCGGCGCCAGTTTCGGCCCTAACCGGCGAAAAATGGGCTCCTGGGGATGCGACTGGGCCGTTTTTTGGGCGCCGGCGCCGAAAAAGGGGCCTGGGGGGCCTGTTGGGGGCTCGGCTGGAGATGCTCTAAGAGACCAGTTGACTTCTTTACATGAAATGAGGCGACCATACACACTATATGACACTAATTAACACACACGAGTGTTATATAAGCTTACTTCGTTCGTTCCGTGGGCTAACTGGATCATTTCTTCCTTTTACATTGCGTTCGAGGAGGAACCCATGCTGCTGCATGCGTATTATTGTGTGGTGATGGACGTCTTCATCTTGGTAGGGCGCCTACCAACGTACCTATTCGGCTATTACATTGCATTGGTTCTGGCGAATTATGTTGATCGTTTCGCAAGCCTTGGCTGCAGACTGTGCCTCAGTTATTCGGCTATTAACATTGCATTAGTTCAGTTATATGAAGTTTTCTGTAACATTCTCGCTATTATCCCTCGGGTGTTCTCTATGTGAATTTCACAATTTGAGCTGCTAGATTTAATATGAGCTCTTCTGACTCTTAACCGTTAGAATTTCCAGAGATAGAATCATATCCCCGTCCATGTTAAGTTTTACCCATCCTTCGGCCTTGTTCGGTTAATCCTCCTCCCAAGGGGATTAGAGAGGATTGAAGGGGATTTTGACTTGTAGAGGATTTAATCCTCCTCTATCCCTGCCAATCTCCTTTAAATCCACCTTAAACCGAACAAAGCCTCAGGAGGAACAGTCACTTGATCTATTCAGCAACAACAGTTAAGAATATATATATATTAGGTTACCAATATAAGTGCATGGGCGCCTTAAAAGTGCATGGGCGCCTTGCATGCAGAGATGAGGCGCTGTACCTCCGTTTCAGTTTACAAGTCCTGCGCGTATACCTAGGTTACCAATTTTATCACCCTAATATAAACTATATAACACAAAAATTATACCTTTTGAAAGTAGAAACTCCGAAGTTTATGTTGGTATATTTTTTATAATATATGACTTGTATTAGGTTGGTGAAATTGACGACCTAGGGGCACGCGCACGCCCTGTAAACTGAGAGAGAAGTAGTATATGATATTGTCATGTCATCTATAGCCAACCTTATAGCCGGCAAGTACAATAGTAAGATATAAAGATGTGCTACTTCATGAATACATGGCCCACCTTTCATTCTCACATAGTGCCTAGAAGCACGTGTTGCAGCTGACTCTTATTCTGTAGCCGGCTCCTCTTCTCTCCCCTTCATATCAGCAAAAAAAAAACTTTAATAATACTTATAGCTTGCTTGCATAAATTTATTGTACTTGCTCTTATTAGTCTGCATGTAACTTTTTTCCGTTTTCCCCAAATGGTCTCCCCCCCCCCCCCCCCCCCCCCCCCCCCCCCCCCCCCCCCCCCCCCCCCCCCCCCCCCCCCCCCCCCCCCCCCCCCCCCCCCCCCCCCCCCCCCCCCCCCCCCCCCCCCCCCCCCCCCCCCCCCCCCCCCCCCCCCCCCCCCCCCCCCCCCCCCCCCCCCCCCCCCCCCCCCCCCCCCCCCCCCCCCCCCCCCCCCCCCCCCCCCCCCCCCCCCCCCCCCCCCCCCCCCCCCCCCCCCCCCCCCCCCCCCCCCCCCCCCCCCCCCCCCCCCCCCCCCCCCCCCCCCCCCCCCCCCCCCCCCCCCCCCCCCCCCCCCCCCCCCCCCCCCCCCCCCCCCCCCCCCCCCCCCCCCCCCCCCCCCCCCCCCCCCCCCCCCCCCCCCCCCCCCCCCCCCCCCCCCCCCCCCCCCCCCCCCCGCAGAGATGAGGCGCTGTACTCATGTGGTGGAGGGAACAAGGAAAAGGAAGGACCAATCAACTAAGGCTGCGCATTCCAGGGCGTTGTAATCAATTGCATGCGCGCATTTATAGCAATCCATCTTTCTTCATATGGTGCATGCAACCACAGGGGCAAATTAGTCCAAAAAGTTAGAACAGAGTCTCTCCTTGGTATCCGGGCTTGCACTTAGGCGCACAGTAAAAAAGACTGGAGGGAGTACTATATGTTTTTGTCCTCTTTCTACTGCCTCTGATGATATATGCTTTCCCCGTCTGCGTTTCTTTCCCTACGGCTCCGTTCGTTTCGCAGGAATTTTACAGGATTTTCACTGGCAAGAATTCCTACTGGATACTTTTCTTTGAAGTGTTCGGATTGTAGGATAGCAGTACAGTATTTCAAAGGAAATGCTGGCTTCCTGTGCCCATTTCGGAGGAAAAGAAAAATCTACTCCAAGCTCATTTGTTGGCGAATGCCCGAGGCAAAACAGAGGTGCCCCAAATAAAATATTCAATCATACATATGGATTGTGAGAGAGATAGGTACCAGTTGTGCCCTGCTGCTGGTGTTTACCTACAACTTGGTGGGTCCCAAAATTAGCTTTTTCTTTGGATTTTATCCCGTGACCCGAACACCTCAGTTTTAGCCAATCCTCCATTTCAAGATCACAAAGGTTTCCAAGCTCCCTGCAACCCAATTCCTTCACAGGTTTGTTTTCCTATGTTTTCTATCCCTCCACTTAGAACAGGGCCTACATTGCCGAAACTTGAGAGGAAACAAAGCTGAATTAGTATCTCTCGAAATTGACATATATCATCAGAGTAGTACTCTATACAACAACTCAGAGAATAATGAGCCAATAGTAGCAAAATGTGCGCAAGGAGACATAATCCTATGTCAGAGATAGCCGGGCAGTGTAACTTTTTTCCGTTTTCCCCAAATGGTCTGCGCGATGCACTTTTTGAGAGGGGGGGGGGGGGGGGGGGGGGGGGGGGGGGGGGGGGGGGGGGGGGGGGGGGGGGGGGGGGGGGGGGGGGGGGGGGGGGGGGGGGGGGGGGGGGGGGGGGGGGGGGGGGGGGGGGGGGGGGGGGGGGGGGGGGGGGGGGGGGGGGGGGGGGGGGGGGGGGGGGGGGGGGGGGGGGGGGGGGGGGGGGGGGGGGGGGGGGGGGGGGGGGGGGGGGGGGGGGGGGGGGGGGGGGGGGGGGGGGGGGGGGGGGGGGGGGGGGGGGGGGGGGGGGGGGGGGGGGGGGGGGGGGGGGGGGGGGGGGGGGGGGGGGGGGGGGGGGGGGGGGGGGGGGGGGGGGGGGGGGGGGGGGGGGGGGGGGGGGGGGGGGGGGGGGGGGGGGGGGGGGGGGGGGGGGGGGGGGGGGGGGGGGGGGGGGGGGGGGGGGGGGGGGGGGGGGGGGGGGGGGGGGGGGGGGGGGGGGGGGGGGGGGGGGGGGGGGGGGGGGGGGGGGGGGGGGGGGGGGGGGGGGGGGGGGGGGGGGGGGGGGGGGGGGGGGGGGGGGGGGGGGGGGGGGGGGGGGGGGGGGGGGGGGGGGGGGGGGGGGGGGGGGGGGGGGGGGGGGGGGGGGGGGGGGGGGGGGGGGGGGGGGGGGGGGGGGGGGGGGGGGGGGGGGGGGGGGGGGGGGGGGGGGGGGGGGGGGGGGGGGGGGGGGGGGGGGGGGGGGGGGGGGGGGGGGGGGGGGGGGGGGGGGGGGGGGGGGGGGGGGGGGGGGGGGGGGGGGGGGGGGGGGGGGGGGGGGGGGGGGGGGGGGGGGGGGGGGGGGGGGGGGGGGGGGGGGGGGGGGGGGGGGGGGGGGGGGGGGGGGGGGGGGGGGGGGGGGGGGGGGGGGGGGGGGGGGGGGGGGGGGGGGGGGGGGGGGGGGGGGGGGGGGGGGGGGGGGGGGGGGGGGGGGGGGGGGGGGGGGGGGGGGGGGGGGGGGGGGGGGGGGGGGGGGGGGGGGGGGGGGGGGGGGGGGGGGGGGGGGGGGGGGGGGGGGGGGGGGGGGGGGGGGGGGGGGGGGGGGGGGGGGGGGGGGGGGGGGGGGGGGGGGGGGGGGGGGGGGGGGGGGGGGGGGGGGGGGGGGGGGGGGGGGGGGGGGGGGGGGGGGGGGGGGGGGGGGGGGGGGGGGGGGGGGGGGGGGGGGGGGGGGGGGGGGGGGGGGGGGGGGGGGGGGGGGGGGGGGGGGGGGCATTGAGTAAGCAAGCATTCCCAGGCCTAGATCGCTGTCGATCAAGGTAGCATTAATCCGAGCGGGAAGAGTACTAGCTAATACTTACTTTGCTGTTGCCAGGCCGGGTAGGAGTCGTAGATGCGGAGCCAAGGGATTTCTCCTTGGCCGCTGAACCTGTCAAGAAACTCTCCCAGAGCTTCGATGGTCGAGGCATGGCCGTCGCGGCTGAGGCGGCGGGGAAACTGCAAGATGCGTCTCTCCAGCCGATTCTTTTCAGCTATCAAGGCCCGCAGGAGGTCGACGGAGACGGCGGCGCCATGGTACCCCGCCATATACATACAGCAGGAACCGCTCTCCTCAGCTTTGGACCTTCTCTCTCAGCTCCGATATATATATGGGAGCGGACGGCCGACTAAAGTTTGAGTAGAATGTGGATGCCCTCTTTCTGCCATATTTATGCTAGATATGTGGGAGCCCACGCAGTAGTTGGGGTGGATCTTCGAACACAAGCAGGCAGGCATGCATCCAGGGTCCAACATGCATGGGAGGTAAACTTTGCATTTCTGCTTTCTTGTCATGCCACCATCGGAAAAGAGGAAGATCTAAAGTTCGGGCGGGTTGAGAGCAGCATCGGAATAATCTCTCAGGCTATAGCTAGTAGTAAGTATAGTTTGGCACTACGGTCTGGTCTCCGAGAGGGAGCTACCCTGTCTCAAAAGTTCGCTTCGTGATCTGTACCCTCTGGCAGTGCCACAGGGGCTGGACCGGCAAAATCCAAGCCCTGTCCCAAACTCTAAAATGGCCCTACTTTCACTGAAAACCTACATAAATGAAGATGAAGTATTCAAGTTACCATCAATATTACTAGACCCGGTGTTATCACAATTTTCTTCGACCTCAACATTATTTTCTGTCTCTGCCCGGCTATCTCTGACATAGGATTATGTCTCCTTGCGCACATTTTGCTACGGGGGGGGGGGGGGGGGGGGGGGGGGGGGGGGGGGGGGGGGGGGGGGGGGGGGGGGGGGGGGGGGGGGGGGGGGGGGGGGGGGGGGGGGGGGGGGGGGGGGGGGGGGGGGGGGGGGGGGGGGGGGGGGGGGGGGGGGGGGGGGGGGGGGGGGGGGGGGGGGGGGGGGGGGGGGGGGGGGGGGGGGGGGGGGGGGGGGGGGGGGGGGGGGGGGGGGGGGGGGGGGGGGGGGGGGGGGGGGGGGGGGGGGGGGGGTGAACGTTGAGCTCCATAGGAGTCACAACAGTGCGCTCATCACCAAGAGCAGCTCGAGAAAGAAGATCCTGAATATATTTTTCTTGGGAGATATAGAAGCCATCAGAGGTCGAGGAGATCTCAATCCCAAGAAAATAGCGAAGTGGACCAAGGTCAGTCATGAGGAACTGGTCGTGAAGGCGAGTCTTAACAAAGGCAATGTAGTCAGAGTCATCACCAGTGATGATCATGTCATCAACATAGAGAAGGAGAAGAGTCCGACCACGAGGAGACGTGTGAACAAACAAGGCGGGATCATGATCACTGGGCGAGAAACCCGCGGCAGTCACGACAGAGGCGAACCGCTCGAACCAGGCACGAGGGGCCTGTTTAAGACCATAGAGAGAGCGGCGAAGACGGCAGACCATACCATCAGGAACAAAGTACCCCGGTGGTGGCTGCATATAAACCTCCTCACGCAACTCACCATTGAGAAAAGCATTCTGAACGTCAAGCTGAGAGACAGACCAATGACGAACAGAAGCCACAGCAAGGAGAGTGCGGACAGTGGTCATGTGGGCCACATGAGCGAAAGTCTCATCATAATCGCGTCCCTGCTCCTGCTGAAAGCCACGAGCCACAATACGAGCCTTGTAACGCTCAAGAGAACCATCGGAGCGAGTCTTAATCTTATAGACCCACTTGCACGTGATGGGACGAACACCAGAAGGAGGGGAAACCAGATCCCACGTGCCAGTGCGCTCAAGCGCAGCAATCTCCTCGGCCATCGCAAGCTGCCATTCAGGCTGAGTCATGGCAGCCCGATAGGAAGTGGGCTCAACAACGGCAGAGAGACCGTACCGGTGAGGAGAATAGCGATCAGGTGGGGGGAGAGGCCGAGTACGAAGGTGGTGAACCGGGGGAGGTGTGGAAGGAGGCGCTCCGGAAGTGGAAGGCGCGTCCGTAGGCTCATCCTCAACACGAGGGCGGCGAGTGTAGTGAAGAGGAAAAGGAGAGAGAGGCCGACGGACCGGAGAGGATGGTGGAGAGGTGGGGGATGGGGAAGGGGAGGAGGAAGGAGAAGAGGGTGGTATCGGTGGTGTATGAGGAAGAGTGACACGGGCCGGAGAAGGGGGAGAGATATGAGGCACAGAGGGAGATGTGTTGGGAAGGAGAAGAAAAGAAATATCGTCCACAGAAAAACTCGAGGAGGAGGGGCGAGGGTAGTAAGAACGAGACTCATCGAACGTCACATCACGCGAAATGCGCAACCGACGACCAACGGGATCCCAACATCGATAGCCCTTGTGCTCATCACTGTAGCCAAGAAAAACACACTCAACGGACTGAGCAGTCAGTTTGGTGCGTTCGCGAGGAGCTAGAAGAACATAGCACACGCAGCCAAACATGCGAAGAGCGGAGTAGTCAGGAGAGGGGGGGGGGGGGGGGGGGGGGGGGGGGGGGGGGGGGGGGGGGGGGGGGGGGGGGGGGGGGGGGGGGGGGGGGGGGGGGGGGGGGGGGGGGGGGGGGGGGGGGGGGGGGGGGGGGGGGGGGGGGGGGGGGGGGGGGGGGGGGGGGGGGGGGGGGGGGGGGGGGGGGGGGGGGGGGGGGGGGGGGGGGGGGGGGGGGGGGGGGGGGGGGGGGGGGGGGGGGGGGGGGGGGGGGGGGGGGGGGGGGGGGGGGGGGGGGGGGGGGGGGGGGGGGGGGGGGGGGGGGGGGGGGGGGGGGGGGGGGGGGGGGGGGGGGGGGGGGGGGGGGGGGGGGGGGGGGGGGGGGATCGTTTGTATATAGAGAGAACCTCGCTACGAGATTTCATAAAGTAGAGCCAAATGTAGCGGGAGAAATCATCAATAAACAAAACATAGTAGCGATGACCACCTTTCGAATCAAAAGGAGCAGGACCCCATACATCAGAATGAACCAAGTTGAAAGGACGCTGCGATACCGACTCACTGGTAGGATAAGGTAACTGAGTCTGTTTTCCAAGTCTACAACCATCACAGTGTAGAGAAACATCGCCAGAGACAGGGCCTAAGACACCCTGACGCACCAACGACGACAGACGAGAGCCACAGAGGTGACCAAGTCGATGATGCCACTGCTGGAAAGACGCAGACGAGGAGGCAGCAAGAACATGAGAACTGGCAGAAGTAGTGGCAGCGGAAGGAACACGAAGCCAGTCAACCTCCCAAAGGCCCTCAGACTCACGGCGGCGAGGACCAGCGCCAACCAGAGCTTGAGTGCGACAATCCTGAACAGAGCAAGAGTCGGCATCAAGAATAACACGACAACCAGAATCAGTAAGTTGGGCAGTGGAAAAAAGATTCATGGTAAGACGAGGAACATGAGAAACACTGGGAACCGAAAAAGACGGAGTAGAAAGGATGCCACGAGTAGCAACAGGAAGAGGAGTGCCATCGGCAGTGAGAACATTAAGAGGAAAATCAAGAGGTCGAAGGGAAGATAAAGCAGAAGAATCAGAGGACATATGAAAGGAAGCTCCAGAATCCAGAACCCACGAGGATGTACCTGACTGAGTAGGCTCTGACGGGGGCGGAGTGGTGGTGGCAGTCACAGCAGCAATAGAACCCGTCGAGGAAGAATCAGAGGAAGCCAGCATGCGCTTGAGTCGCATAATATCCTGGTCAGTGAGTGACGGAGTCGAGGGAGACGCCTGAGTCCCACTGGAAGAAGAGCGCCTCTGATCTCGCTGTTTCTGGCGGCAATCAGACTCTGGGTGACCTTGCTTGGAGCAGTAGCCACAGAAAGTGTCACGGCGCGACCGGCCCTTCTCAGCCTAAGGAGGGCGACCCACCCCCCCTGAAGGTGTGGGCAGAAGCGGTGGAGCAGTGAGACGAGCAGACGACACAGGAGCTCGAGCAGCCAACACAGAGGGAACCGCAAGCAACCCAGCAGAACGGAGGCGGGTCTCCTCAGCACGAAGCTCAGCAAGTACCTCCGAGATAGGAACACGACCACGAGCAAGCAAGTGAGCACGTCGAGGCTCAAACTCGGAACGGAGGCGAGATAGGAACTCATGAACTCGCTGAAACTCCAAATCGGACCTCACAGTCTGGCAGCAACGGCAAGTTCCACAAACCACTGTCCGAAGAGAGTCAAGCTGACGCCAGATGGCAGAACTCTGTGTGTAGAACTCATCAACAGAAGAGTCACCCTGCTGAAGAGCGTGCTCCTGACGCACCACAGATAGGTAGAGCGCATCACCAGAGGGCTGATAGCGTTGACAGAGGTAAGACCACATCGCTGCAACGGTGCCGAGGCTCATGAACTCCGAGGGGGGGGGGGGGGGGGGGGGGGGGGGGGGGGGGGGGGGGGGGGGGGGGGGGGGGGGGGGGGGGGGGGGGGGGGGGGGGGGGGGGGGGGGGGGGGGGGGGGGGGGGGGGGGGGGGGGGGGGGGGGGGGGGGGGGGGGGGGGGGGGGGGGGGGGGGGGGGGGGGGGGGGGGGGGGGGGGGGGGGGGGGGGGGGGGGGGGGGGGGGGGGGGGGGGGGGGGGGGGGGGGGGGGGGGGGGGGGGGGGGGGGGGGGGGGGGGGGGGGGGGGGGGGGGGGGGGGGGGGGGGGGGGGGGGGGGGGGGGGGGGGGGGGGGGGGGGGGGGGGGGGGGGGGGGGGGGGGGGGGGGGGGGGGGGGGGGGGGGGGGGGGGGGGGGGGGGGGGGGGGGGGGGGGGGGGGGGGGGGGGGGGGGGGGGGGGGGGGGGGGGGGGGGGGGGGGGGGGGGGGGGGGGGGGGGGGGGGGGGGGGGGGGGGGGGGGGGGGGGGGGGGGGGGGGGGGGGGGGGGGGGGGGGGGGGGGGGGGGGGGGGGGGGGGGGGGGGGGGGGGGGGGGGGGGGGGGGGGGGGGTAGTACCGCTTACCACTGCAAGCGGTAGTACCGCGCCAAGCGGTAGTACCGCTCCAAGCGGTAGTACCGCGCAGAGCAGCTGGATCGAGATCGGATCGACCAAATCGCTGAGCTGAGCCGAGGCGAGCGAGGCGAGCGAGGACGGGCAGCTCCGCTGGCCGATCGGGGCAGGCCGGGCGTCCGCTGCGAGTGGGGGCGGCCGGTCGAAGCAGAGGAGGCGAGCGGGGGACGGGGCGGAGCAGCGTCGCCAGGCCTCGGGCGCGGGCACGCGCGGGCGAGAGGCAGCCGGGGGCGCGCGGGGCGGAGGAGAGGCAGCGAGTCCGGCCGGAGCAGCTAGCTCGCAGCGAGCAGCGGCGTCAGCGGCGGTGGAGGAGGAGGAGAGCACGGAGCTGCGGCGTGCGGGGTGGGAGAGCTATCCTAGCATCTGATACCATGTTAGATAACTGAGCAACTAGTATTCACTGTGGGCCAAAGGCCAGTACATATACATGTGAGTACAAGCGGTAGTACCGCACTACACAGCGGTACTACCGCTCCAAGCGGTAGTACCGCACCCTGAGCGGCAGTGCCGCACACACACCTAACAGAATCAACATCCTCTGGCAGCAGACAAGAGGTGGCGGTGACACGAGGAGCAGCAGCCCTGCAGCGAGAAGAGGAGCGGCTGGCGGCTGCGGTGCGAGGAGAATTATGAAGCGAAGGCACCCTCGTGAAGCGGAAGACGGACATGCATGGGGGGAGACCATAAATAGCAGATATGTAGACCTAAGAAGCACAGATACGGGGACGGAAACACGGGGATACGCATACGGGGTTACGGCATTTTCCAAAAACAGCCATTCGGGGATACGGCTGGGTATATAAGTATTTAGAAAAATAAATATGAAAGTATTTAGAAAAATAAATATGAATAAAGATTTAATGAGAATTTTTTAGTACTGTATATATATTGTCTCCTTTCTATTCATGAAAGACTGAGAGCAGTCCACTCAGAGCCCATGTAGCTCTCCGTCCACTTAGAGCCCATGTAAGGCCCAATTCCAGAAAACCCTAGACTAGTAGCGCTCCAGCTGCTCCAGCCGTCCCCAACTTCCCATTCTCGTACTTCCTTTCTCCAGCCGCCAGTGAAGAAACGACAGCGCCGCCAAATCGGCAGCTTCCATCACCCATCTTCTCCCTGCCCAAATCTTCTTCCTCGCTGGCCATCACACTCCCCATCTTTCTTCCTGCCGGAGCTTCTTCCTTGTTGGCGGCCGCCTTGCCATCTTCCTCTACCAAGATCTCCTTCCTTGCTAGCAGCCATCGAGGTTACCTGCTCGACCATGGTTGCTATCGGGAGAACTGGGCAGCAGCATGGTCACTGGAGGCTGGCTGCCGAGTCCCCACCGTGTCCACGCCGTATCTAGGCCGTATCCCGATTTTATTTCTTTTTTTTTAATTCGAAAAAGATGGGATACTGCGGGATACGCGTATCCAGCCGTATCCGGGCGTATCCCCGTGTCGCCCCGTATCAGGACGGCAAATCGGCAGTTCTGGCCGTATCGGTGCTTAGATGTAGACGATCGGGATACATGAATGTTTTAGATGGATGCCTAAATGGCTTGGTAAAGCTAGGGTTCCACACGAGCCAGAAATCACCATATTCATGACATGAGAACATCATCTTTCCAGCCTCCATACTCCCCCTACAGCCACGACATGGAGGCTCGCTGCTGCGGCTACTGTGAAACTTCACGCTCCTGCTACAACGACCTGGACCGTAACTCCACCTTGACTTCTCCCTCACTCTGCTCTATGTAATTCTAGCCCTCAGATGCAATGTGCTGGGCTCAGGTGTCCAGTTGCCTGCTTACTGCCAAGTTCCAGGTGGCCGCCTAGGCCCATCACCCACCTAGCGCACAGTCCTTTTTTGAACCTTGGAAACCATTGCAGTAAGTAAATATGCATAAAAATCCCGACAAGGAGGCAATGGAAAATTTTGTGAGGACTTGGTCAGCATATTTTTTATTTTTCTCATACGAATAGAACCAAACTCTAACCTTCTGTTAGTTTTTTGGTTGCATGGAAGGCACACACTTTTATTACAACTGCATTTTGACTAAACATTTAAGATCATACTAGACCAATCTTGCCAGCTTAATTTTTGAGAAAAGCGCTAAACTTCAAAAGGTGAATGTGTTACCAAAATCCAACATGCTGGGAAACTGCTAAAAGTTCTGTGAGCTGACCTGAAACTCCTTGATGAGATTCATACTCAACATATCCATCATACCAATATGACCTTTTCGCCCACCTACGATCATGTACCGACCATTTGAGGTGTATTCTAGAGTATAAGGACCAAGTTCTGCATAAAAAATGAGCTAGTTAGCCCCCTTAACTCAATTTTCATACATATAAGGAAGTTGACAGTCAGCATTCATCAATGGGGCAATATAGATATTAAATATATATATCTGTCGGCACATGCAAGCACAGAAAAACTCACATCCATTATTCAAATAAGTAATACTGTTTAATGACAAAAACCTGATAGTGCCAATAACTCTATGATGATATGGTTATAAACATTCAGAAAACTAACTATTGGCCTTCTCTCACGTACACAATAAGAAGGGTATAAGTCTTACAAAGACAAACCAAATAAGTATCAGGAAATAAAATACTTCAATTTGGAAATGCTAATCAGCTAACTGTACTACACAAGAACACAAGTATCATCAATGGTGTTTCATATCAACATCTGTATTGTACATTGTTGTTATTGGTACTGGATCATGTAACAATGGTGGCACAACTTCAGAGAACACAATTTTTTTTACATATTTACCAGGTAAGATCATATCAAATGGTTTTCTTGAACTCAAAATGTCGATACCGCCACCAATCTCTTCCTGTGTATATCTATATGTCTTCTCCAAACCTTCAGGCTCCAAGTAGCCCCCCTCGATAGGTAAAAACCACTGAAAATTGAGTTAGCAACAAATCAGTAAAATGGAAAGTCTCCCATGTTTGCAAAAGTCAAATTCGAAATATGTTAAATACGAAGATCAAGAAGCATAAGGTGGCCAAATAATAAAAACAGATACAGCAGGGAATTTCAATGGGTCAAGTGGTATATTGCTGCCAATAAGCACCATAAGTTTATGCAAGAGGCACGAAAATGATAGATATGTCGATCGTTGCTCATGAGGTAGTATGAATTAACTTAAGTAATTTTACTTCCTGCACAGGACATGAATAAAACCCTACTCAGTGATCTTTCATTGACTAGCACCTCTTTGGGAAGAACACCAGATAAACCCATGTCACACTTAACATGTAAATCCTATAAATATAAGTCCATCACTTCATCCAAACAGATCCACATGATGCCAGTCAACAGCTAAAGACTACTGAACAACTAGAGATGAGCTATATGATAGAATATCGTATTGTAGTAAGTCAACAGTACAGAATACCAGATTCCATCGTATGATGCTCACTGTTATTCAGCTACCTACATATGTGTTTGTCGCAACAAATTCAGAGACATTCTACAACAAATCCACAATACCGCACCTTTTCAGCCTGCGCAGCAGCTTTGGCAGATATTCCGATTAACTTCTCTTTTCCAGTGAGCTGCCCTTTCAATTTCTTATCACGCAGAGCCTGCAACGGAATCACAATGAAACAAAAATGCCAATACATGCTTTTCAATCAGCAAAGCAACTAGCGCTGAACTTCAACGACTACACTTGTAGGAGAGTAATTATCCTACCGCCAAGTTAGCAGCCTTCCCCCGCGAAAACTTGACCACCTTCATCTCCATTTCATCCACAGAGTTTTGGTGGTTCTTTATTTCTTTGGGGTGTTCCTCGGTAGCGATCCCCATCCTGCTCACCCTGCATGGAAAATGGAAATTGTGAGGCGGACGCGTGAGCAAATACAAACGAAGCTACTTTTCAAAACAAAACTCGAGGGGATATCATGAAATTGACGAGTTAAATTAGCAGCAGCAACATTCTTCTAGCCTGGCTTCTATTGGAAGAAAAAAAAATAGACTGCTACTCCACCAGAACTGGCTTCTCTTTCGGTTATTTGAATAATTCGGTCAGTGAGATGTGAAAAACGCAGACTTTCAGTTTCAGACTTTGTCACTTTGAGCAGGATTGTGTTTCAATTTTTGACAGCATAACATCCTGTATATGTAGCATAAAGCACAAGGGACATGCAGACAAGAAACTGATAATAGTAGTATACCTGAAAGTATATGCGCCGGGCGACGGTCTTCTTCGGCGTGCTGGACTGCCGGTGCTGCGTAGCGGGGCAGGAGCCTGGAGGGAAGGAGGGGGAAGGCGTGGGGCGGCGGCGGCGGCGGCGGCGAGCAAGGGAGTGTGGTGGCGGACGGGCTAGCGAAGGCTTGTGTCGGCGGCGGCGGCGGCGGCGCTAGCGAGGGCCTGTGGTGGCGAAGCAGGCAGGGCAGCGCTTGTGGCGGCGGCACGCTGCGATGGCTCGCTCGGCCGCTCGGGTGTGGGCGTTCGGGGAACTAGGGCAGAGGGCAGGACATCACGGGCGCACCACGTCGGCCTTCAGGCCTCAGGCCTTTAGCAAAATACAATGGGCCTAAACATTGTAGTGGTATACTACTTCCTGTTTTTTCGGTTAATCAGGGGTTAAAACCGAAAAAATGTGTACTAATTCGGTTAGTAATTACTGTAAACCGAAATTCGTAATACCAAACTTGGGTTTTGTCCAGTATAAAAAATTCAAACATTTCTCGAAATTCAATAAAAAATAATCCATGAACATTTTTTCAAAGTCATGAATATATTATTCAAATTTGTGGAAAATTTCAAACATTTTTAAATATTTTTAAGAAATGAATACTTAAAAAAATAAAATATCTTGAGAAACTTTTTTGGACATTTTTCAAATCCATGAATATTTTTTCAAAGTCATGATTTATTTTACAAATTCATGAACATTTTTTAAATTAATAAAAAAATAAAAGGTACAAAATTTTGTAAAATTTGTGAACATTTTTTATTTCAACAACTAACAAAAAAAATACTATCTCTTTTCCTAAGCGAGCATCCAACAAAGGAACAAGCGCAAAAATAACGCAGCGAGCTGAGCAAGCGGTTTGAAGAGCGACCGGGTGAACTTAAATGGATCACAGCCCGGCGCTAAAAAGGAACTCCAAGTTAGAAGTGGTTTTAGAACAACATTAGGTCAATTCAGCATATATCTTGACTGGAAAGTCTAAGGGCCATCTTAGATGGGCCTGCAGATACTGAAGGTCATCTTCGTCGAATACGTAGCCTAGTTTTCCCATCAAGGCCCATCATGGGGGGGGGGGGGGGGGGGGGGGGGGGGGGGGGGGGGGGGGGGGGGGGGGGGGGGGGGGGGGGGGGGGGGGGGGGGGGGGGGGGGGGGGGGGGGGGGGGGGGGGGGGGGGGGGGGGGGGGGGGGGGGGGGGGGGGGGGGGGGGGGGGGGGGGGGGGGGGGGGGGGGGGGGGGGGGGGGGGGGGGGGGGGGGGGGGGGGGGGGGGGGGGGGGGGGGGGGGGGGGGGGGGGGGGGGGGGGGGGGGGGGGGGGGGGGGGGGGGGGGGGGGGGGGGGGGGGGGGGGGGGGGGGGGGGGGGGGGGGGGGGGGGGGGGGGGGGGGGGGGGGGGGGGGGGGGGGGGGGGGGGGGGGGGGGGGGGGGGGGGGGGGGGGGGGGGGGGGGGGGGGGGGGGGGGGGGGGGGGGGGGGGGGGGGGGGGGGGGGGGGGGGGGGGGGGGGGGGGGGGGGGGGGGGGGGGGGGGGGGGGGGGGGGGGGGGGGGGGGGGGGGGGGGGGGGGGGGGGGGGGGGGGGGGGGGGGGGGGGGGGGGGGGGGGGGGGGGGGGGGGGGGGGGGGGGGGGGGGGGGGGGGGGGGGGGGGGGGGGGGGGGGGGGGGGGGGGGGGGGGGGGGGGGGGGGGGGGGGGGGGGGGGGGGGGGGGGGGGGGGGGGGGGGGGGGGGGGGGGGGGGGGGGGGGGGGGGGGGGGGGGGGGGGGGGGGGGGGGGGGGGGGGGGGGGGGGGGGGGGGGGGGGGGGGGGGGGGGGGGGGGGGGGGGGGGGGGGGGGGGGGGGGGGGGGGGGGGGGGGGGGGGGGGGGGGGGGGAAATGAATTTGCTCACATGTTTGGAGCCCATACATATGTTGAATGAGTGAGACAATTTTATATGGAATTTACACCAAAACAACAAGTTTGTATCAAGTATTTATATGAACCCAGAGCGGTGCCTCTGTGATAACCAAAATCCTTTGTTTTCTACAACGAGGTGTAGTTTTGAGTAGGGACAACCTGGCGCATCAAAATTGGCAAGGTAGCAATTGGTTGTGTCTTTTTGCCACCATGATAAGTTTATTGGCCACCTTTTTAGTGTAAAGTTTGCTTTTGCAGTGTGGTTCATTGTTCGGTTAGCTTCAAAACCTTTACTCCAGGTAGTGTGTTTATGTAGCATGGTTGACAATTAGTTGAGGGGTAGTTTATGTCGCTTGAAACTGCGTCGGTATTTCCCCAAAGAGGAAGGGATGATGCAGTACAGCTACGGTAGGTATTTCCCTCAGTTGTGGAACCAATGTATCAATCCAGTAGGAGAACCAAGCAACACTATGTAAACGGTACCTGCACACAAAGAACAAATACTTGCAACCCGACGCGTAAGAGGGGTTGTCAATCCCTTCACGGTAAAAAGATAGATAAATTTGTGGTAGATTGGATAAATAGCTCTCGATAAAATGCGAAATAAAATAAGTAATAAAAAAGTGCAGCAAGGTATTTTTGGGTTTTTGGAATAACAGATCTGAAAATAAAAGCGAATAAAAATATATCTCAAAGCAAATATGATAAAGAATAGACCCGGGGGCCGTAGATTTCACTAGTGGCTTCTCTTGAGAAATAACACACGGTGGGTAAACAAATTACTGTTGGGCAATTGATAGAAGATCGAATAATTATGACGATATCCAAGGCAATGATCAATATATAGGCATCACATCCAAGATTAGTAGACCGACTCCTGCCTGCATCTACTACTATTACTCCACACATCGACCGCTATCCAGCATGCATCTAGTGTATTAAGTTCATGGAGAAACGGAGTAATGCAATAAGAACGATGACATGATGTAGACGAGATCTATTCATGTAGGAATAACCCCCATCTTGTTATCCTTAATAGCAACGATACATCGTGTCGTGCTGCCCCTTCTGTCACTGGGAAAGAACACCGCAAGATCGAACCCATCACAAAGCACCTCTTCCCATGGCAAGAAAAATCGATCTAGTTGGCCTAACTAAACCAAAGATTCGAAGAAGAAATACGAGGCTATAAATAATCAAGCATATAAGAGATTAAAGAAAACTCAAATAATATTCATGGATATAGATCTGATCATAAACTCAAAGTTCATCGGATCCCAACAAACACGCCGCAAAAAAGACTTACATCAAATAGATCTCCAAGAAACCATTGTATTGAGAATCAAAAATAGAGAAGAAGCCATCTAGATACTAACCCTTAGGTCTATGGTGGACTACTCACGCATCATCGGAGAGGCACCAATGCGGATGATGAACCCCTCCGTGATGGTGTTAGATTGGATCTCGTGGTTCTGGAACTTGCGGCGGCTGGAATTGTGTTTCGTCGACTCCCCTAGCGTTTCTGAAATATTTGGGAATTTATAGGGCGAAGAGGCAATGCAGGAGGTCTCCGTGGGGGGCACAACCCCATAGGCACGCCTGGGCTCCTGGGCGTGCCCTGGTGGGTTGTGCTCCCCACGGGCCTCCCCTCTGGTGCTTTCTTGGCCCACTAGGTGTCTTCTGGTCCAGAAAAAATCTACAAAAAGTTTCGTTGCGTTTGGACTCCATTTTGGTACTGATATTATGCGAAGTAAAAAACAAGCAAAAACAGCAACTGGCACTGGGCACTATGTCAATAGGTTAGTCCCAAAAAATGATATAAAGTTGCTATAAAATAAATATAAAACATCCAAGAATGCTAATATAACAGCATGGAACAAGCAAAAATTATAGATACGTTGGAGACGTATCAGTAGTGATAACGAGTTTGCTTCACATATCCTAGTGGGGACAACAACCTTATGTTGGGCTCTGCGACTTTCAAGGTATTACGTGATTTTTACCCCAAACAGAATGCATTTCATCTCCTGCGTAGGTTATCCATGCATGTGTGCACTCGCTCTGTATTTGCTCTAGTCTACATAGGCCGGAGGTCGGTAAGACAAATACGTTGATTGCGCTTGGTTAGCCTTTGGTGGGCGACACAATGAAGATCCGTGCGATCCTATAACCATTTGGTATTTCACCCTCATGTGCCTGCTGGTCCTGCACCCTCCCATAATTTTGCTCATGGTAGATGTTCCACAATTTCGTGAGGCACCTTTGTAGTATCTCAGGCCAAGGACGTCAACCCACTCCATCACCCCATAGTTAACACCTCCCTAAAATGTAAAAGAAAAAAATCCTAGCAAGAACTGTTCAAATTGACAGCGGCTCTCTATCAAAGTCATAATGAGCTTGCATTTAAACACAAACCTAGCAATGACACGGCACATTATTGATACGTCTATTTTGCATCATGTTTTCCTACTATTATTTATAATGTTTTTATGCATAATAATGCTTTTTGAGTAATTCTAATGCCTTTTCTCTCATAATATGCAAGGTTTACACAAAGAGGGAGAATACCGGCAGCTGGAATTCTAGACCTGAAAAAGCTACATCAGAGTTACCTATTCTGCACATCTCCAAATGAGCTGAAATTTTACGAAGAATTGTTTTGGAATATATAAAAAATAATGGAGCAAATAACTACCGGAGGGGGCCACCATGGTGAGCACAAGACACCCAGGCGCGCCCTGGTGGGTTGTGCCCTCTTCGGCCCACCTCCGGTGCCCATCTTCTGGTATATAGGTCATTTTGACCTAGAAAAAATCAGGGGGTGACTTTCGGGACGAAGCGCCGCCGTCTCGAGGCGGAACTTGGGCAGGAGCACTTTTGCCCTCAGGCGGAGCGATTCCGCCGGGGGAACTTCTCTCCGGGAGGGGGAAATCATCGTCATCGTCATCACCAACAACCCTCTTATCTTTGGGAGGGCAATCTCCATCAACATCTTCAACAGCACCATCTCCTCTCAAACCCTAGTTCATCTCTTATGTTCAATCTTTGTACCGGAACCTCAGATTGGTACCCGTGGGTGACTAGTAGTGTTGATTACATCTTGTAGTTGATTATTATATGGTTTATTTGGTGGAAGATTATATGTTCAGATCCATTATGCTATTTAATACCCCTCTGGTCTTGAGCATGATTATCATTTGTGAGTAGTTACTTTTGTTCTTGAGGTCACGGGAGGAGTCATGTTGCAAGTAATCATGTGAACTTGATATGTGTTCGATATTTTGATGATATGTATGTTGTGATTCCCTTAGTGGTGTCATGTGAACGTCGACTACATGGCACTTCACCATATTTGGTCCTAAGGGAATGCATTATGGAGTAGTTATTAGATGATGGGTTGCTAGAGTGACAGAAGCTTAAACCCTAGTTTATGCGCTACTTCGTAAGGGACCAATTTGGTTCCAAAAGTTTAATGCTATGGTTAGATTTTATCTTAATACTTTTCTCGTAGTTGCGGATGCTTGCGAGGGGGTTAATCATAAGTAGGAGGTTTGTTCAAGTAAGAACATCACCTAAGCACCGGTCCACCCACATATCAAATTATCAAAGTAGCGAACACGAATCAAACCAACATGATGAAAGTGATATGGTGAAATTCCCGTGTACCCTCAAGAACGTTTTGCTTATCATAAGAGACCATTTTGGCATGTCCTTTGCCACAAAAGGATTGGGCTACCTTGCTGCACTTTATTTACCGTTACCATTACTTGCTCATTACAAATTATATTGCTATCAAACTACTTATTACCGACTATTTCAGTGCTTGCAGAAAATACCTTGCTGAAAACCACTTGTCATTTCCTTCTGCTCCTCGTTGGGTTCGACGCTCTTACTTATCGAAAGGACTACGATTGATCCCCTATACTTGTGGGTCATCAAGGCTCTTTTTTTTGCGCCGCTGCCGGGGAGTGAAGCGCTCTTGGTAAGTGGAAATTGGTAAGGAAAAATTATTACTACGTGCTAAAATTTATTGTCACTTGTTACTATGGAGAACCATCCTTTGAGGGGTTTGTTCAGGGTATCTTCACCTCGACCGGAAGCACAATTAGTTGCCCCTCAACCTACCGCACCTACTGAAAATATTGGTTATGAAATTCCTTTGGGTATGATAGAACAACTGCTAGCTAATCTTTATGCAGGAGATGGAACTAAACATCCTGATATGCACTTGATGTATGTGGATGAAATTTGTGGATTATTTAAGCTTGCAGGTTTATCCGGAGATGAAGCTAAGAAGAAGGTTTTCCCTTTATCTTTCAAGGGAAAAGCATTGACATGGTATAGGCTATGCGATGATATTGGATCTTGGAACTGGAATCGATTGAAATTGGAATTTCACCAAAAAAAAATATCCTATGCATCTAGTTCATCGTGATCGGAATTATATATATAATTTTTGGCCTCGTGAAGGAGAAAGTATCGCTCTAACTTGGGGGAGGCTTAATTCAATGTTATATTCATGCCCCAATCATGAGCTCTCTAGAGAAATCATTATTCATAATTTTTATGCTCGGCTTTCTCATGATGATCGATCCATGCTCGATACTTCTTGTACTGGTTCTTTTATGAAGAAGACTATTGAATTCAGGTGGGATCTTTTAGAAAGAATTAAATGCAACTCTGAAGATTTGGAACTCGACGAAGGTAAGGAGTCAGGCATTAAGCTTGAATTTGATTGTGTTAAATCTTTTATGAATACCAATGCTTTTCACAAGTTTAGCACTAAATATGGACTTGACTCTGAGATAGTAGCCTCTTTTTGTGAATCTTTTGCTACTCATGTTGATCTCCCTAAGGAGAAGTGGTTTAAATATCATCCCCCTATTAAAGAAGAAACTAAAGAACCGGTCATAGTTAAAGACGAAACTATTATTTACAATGTTGATCCAGTTGTGCCTACTGCTTATATTGAAAAACCATCTTTCCCTGTTAGGATAAAGGAACATGTTAAGGTTTCAACTATGGTTCGCAAAAGTAATATTAGAGCACCTAAACCTGCTGAACAAATTAAAGTAGAACCTAGTGTTGCTATGGTTAAAGATCTCCTGGTAGAAAATATTGATGGGCATGTTATTTACTTCTGCGATGATCCTGCTAGAATTACCAAACCCGATTAAAAAGATAAACATAGACCTATTGTTGTCATGCCTATTGTCTTAATTAAAATAGGAGATCATTGTTATCATGGTTTATGTGACTTAGGTGCTAGCGTGAGTGCTATTTAGAAACATTAAAATTGTGCACCTTTCCTCCCCTCTCAAGCCATCAACGTCTCTGGCCGTTGGATAGTCACTTGTAAGCATTTTAGGCCATCGGATCAGGTGTGAATCCCGCGTAAGCGGGCTTCGTTCTTTATTAACGATCGCGAATGGTGTTGGGCCGCTGCTCCGGTCACTTTTTTCATAGTCACAGATTAAATTGGGCCTAATGGGCCAATAGCAGCCAACGGTAAATGCAGCCAGAAGAGGACTATCTCGACCGTCGTTTCGTTTGCTAGGTCAGACCTTTTCGACCTACCTAGGGTGGCGGCGTGGTGCGCCGCCGCTGTCTTCATCACCGGAGAGGGAGAGAGATCAGGTCGCCACGCACAACGCCGTGGAGTTGAGCTGCCCAGATCACTGATCTTCGGTGCCTCCCATGGACGACCGACCTTGGTACCGACTGATCCGGGAACGAGGACTCCCATGCCGACCGCGATAGTGCCTCGCCAGACAATGGCACAGAGTCGGCTCGATTGCCTCGGTCTGTTCGGTTGCACGGCGCGGCGGGATGATGTGTGGCGGCGAACAGCCGTGCGTCCATTTAACTTCTATCACCAACGAAGATTGCTTGAGAGGTTAATCGACCTCAATTACCTACATATATGCCCTATCCCATTACCCAGGTTCGTCCTCCTTCCTCCAGCAGTACGCAGTAGCATCAAGCAGCTATGATTCTCCAATAGGTCACCCATTCATCTTCAACTTGCTGCAGATTTCCCATTCCCACTACAATCCCTTTGCACTCTTATCGGGCTCCTACTGACGCCCAAGTGCTCGGGACTGGTTTTGGCTTAATGGTTCAACAAATTTCTGTAGGTTGTTTCTGGGTTTTTTTTGTTCCTGAATTCTGAAACCAAGGATCCCAATGGTTGCTGGTAGGTTAGTTAAGTGGAATGTCATATTTTATTCCATATATCCAATGTGTTCATATGATTGCTTGGTTACTTTCCATGCTTATCTGTTCTTAATTATTCATGACAAGCTACTCCCGGCTATATATGCATCGGATTGTTTAGGACAATAGACCCATATGCGCAAATATCAGTTTTTTCTTCCGCACTCTTAATTTCTTCATATATCTAATAAAATGACATATCTAATGTTTGTATAGTTCATGCAAAGAAGAAAGAATTATGGAATGTTTGGTGCTTCCAGTGTGTGAACGTTTTTTTAAGCCTGTTGTATGCCTAATTGTGGGCCCTTTTGACCAAGTTCAATAATTTGTAGCAAATCTAAATTAAATATGATGATGTGAACTTTATTTAGGCGACGCTCGCAGGTGAGTGGTGAGCGTATCATTTCTTCTGTATTGGATAATGTCCTATATTTATGCAAAACCTTATCCATTGTTGAAAATTATCTTGAGCCATTGTATATAAATTTTTACTTGACACTCAAATGCAAAAGTGGTCACAATGTAGAGATGATAAGGGTGTTTTGTTCCAAGTTAATATCTGTCGAGAAATTCAATTCTTGGACTTTTTCTTGGTCTTCTTCTTTTAATGCAGAGCTTTCATCCAAATCAGTACTCAAGGAGGTGATGCAGAGTTGTCTTTCTCCATATTAATTTTATCCTACTTTGGCCCCATTGAGTTATGGGGAAGAGCAAGCCATGCGAAGTCAGCGCAAAAGGTAATACAACTAATTAGTTAATTACACTAAGTGACAGGAGGTTATAGAATACAACTGATAAAATAATGTTTGTTGTTTCTAATTTATCACTACTATGAGGCTCCTTGGGTTAGAGATAACTTTAGATGATAACATTGCTTGATAATGTGAGGTTTGAGTCGAAGTTAATCAATTATTTCATTTGTGTGCTAGAAAGGACTTCAACATTCGTTTCGTCTAATAACAGATTTTATCACTGAAGGTTTCCTTTTATGCTTTTCCAATGGGTGACTGTCCAGATTTGAAGTAGCGAATGCTTTTGATAGATTCTTTGCAATGTGGAAAGCTTAAAAACAAAAACTTGTTTTATTTAATTGAGCCGAAGCAATGACAGAGATTATGTAACTAATGCATTCTATTTATTATGCATCCATGATCAGATCTTATAGTATCATGATCAGATCTTATATTCTATTTATTATGTAACTAATGTATTCTATTTATTATGCATCCATGATCAGATCTTATAGTATCATGAAAGGTTATATTTTGTGTTGGATGGATATTTGTTTGCACAAAAGATAAATGTATTACTTATAACCCATGGTAGATTTAAAGGAGGTGGCAGTAGGTTGTTGTTTGTTTTCTTAATGCTTTTGCTGTGTTGCTTCGGTTCAGGACTTTAGGTTACTTCGCTTCAGACTTGTGCTATAAGAGAGTTAATTAATGTTGACAATTCAAGTGCACATTCTTCTTGCATGTCTATTCTTGTAGTTGTTTTGTCTCTTGGGTATATAAGTTAATTCTACTAATCGTAGTGCTGTAATATACTCTCAGTCATGATGTCCATTCAACAAATCATCTAATGGGGCCTAGCACAAGAGGGTGTCCTCGTACGAGCATCTCGTAATAGGACACACTATGGGTCAACAGTATAATAATATTGCTAATAACAACCCCGATGAGAAAGAAGTTGGTTGATCTTTAAGTGATCGCGGGACGATCACCATGGTATCGAGGATACCGATGATGGTTGATCATGATCACGAGAGGATCACTGTGGTACTATGGATACCAGTGCTGGTGGGTAGTGTGGTATGATGATCTCGGGTAGAGATCAAGCTCCTGGTGATCATGTCATCACCACGGTATTGATATACCAAGTTTGGTTGGTCCCGAGGTTATCGTGGGGCACTATGGATACCAGTGCTGGTGGATAGTGTGGTATGATGATCTCGGGTAAAGATCAAGCTCCTGGTGATCAGGTCATCACCACGGTATCGTTATACCAAGTTTGGTTGATTCCGAGGTTATCGTGTGGCACACTCAGTGGTAAGTTCTGGCATACGGTGGTTACGAGGTAACCCCGGAACAGAGTAAGTTGCATCATGATAAATTTAACCTGTTGCATGTAGTGACATCATGCTCATATGCCATGCTATGCCATACTGTTTTAGTATCATCATGACTACCCATGTTTACCTGTTAATGCCAAGCTGTTGCTTGTCTTGATTGCTTTGGTTGCTGTGAGCTTGCGAGTACATTCAAAGTACTCACCTGGCGTGTCATGCCAGTTTGCAGGTCATGCCATGATTGCTTGCTTGTCAAGGATTCTATGTTTGCGAGCTAGGATACGCGTTCCAGCCAGAGTCCCTGCGGAGTGGAGTCCATCACTGTTGTTATGCTTCCCCGAAGAGATCTGCTGTTAGCATAGAGCTGCTTTAGACAGGCGTAGTCTTGCCCTACCAATGTAATCCATGTACTCTCGTAATCGTATTTATAGCAATAAAGAGCTGATTTGTTCTATGCCAACAGTGCCGTATTCTAGTGGACTTGTCCCTGGGACTGGAATACGGGGCGTTCCGGTTCCCTCTGAGCCGGGGTGCCACAGAGATGTGAGCAAACTAACCTTGTCTTGAACTGGGAGAAATGTCACTTTATGGTTAATGAAGGTATTGTCTTGGGGAATAAAATTTCTGAATGAGGTATTGAGGTGGATAAAGCTAAAATTGAGGCAATTGAGAAAATGCCATGTCCTAAAGATATTGAATGTATTTGTAGTTTCCTTGGTCATGCTGATTTCTATAGGAGGTTTATTAAAGACTTCTCTAAAATTTCTAGGCCTCTTACAAATCTTTTACAAAAGGATGTTCCATTTGTTTTTGATGATGATTGTGTAGCAGCCTTTGAAACACTTAAGGAAGCCTTAACTTCTGCACCTATTGTTCAACCACCTGATTGGAACTTGCCTTTTGATATCATGTGTGATGCCAGTGATTATGATGTTGGTGCTGTTCTAGGACAAAGAGTTGATAAGAAATAAAATATTATCCATTATGCTAGCAAAACTCTAGACAGTGCCCAAAGAAATTATGCTACTACTGAAAAAGAATTTTTAGCAGTTGTGTTTGCTTGTGACAAATTCAGATCTTACATTGTTGATTTCAAAGTAACTATTCACACTGATCATGCTGCTATTAAATATCTTATGGAAAAGAAGGATGCTAAACCTAGACTCATTAGGTGGGTTCTTTTGCTACAAGAATTTGATTTACATATTACTGATAGAAAGGAGCTGAGAACCCTGTAGCTGATAACTTGTCTAGGTTAGAGAATATTCTTGATGACCTACTACCTATTGATGATAGCTTTCCTGATGAATAACTAGCTGTAATAAATGTTTCTCATAACACTCCATGGTATGCTGACTATGCTAATTATATTGTTGCCAAATACATACCACCTAGTTTCACATACCAACAAAAGAAAAAAATTCTTCTATGATTTAAGACATTACTTTTGGGATGACCCACATTTTTATAAAGAAAGAGTAGATGGTATTATTAGATGTTGTGTACCTGAGCATGAACAGGAACAAATCCTACGGAAATGTCACTCCGAAGCTTATGGAGGGCATCATGCGGGAAATAGAACTGCTCATAAGGTATTGCAATCCGGTTTTTATTGGCCTACTCTTTTCAAGGATGCTTGTAAGTTTGTTTTATCTTGTGATGAATGTTAAAGAATCGGTAATATCGGTAAGCGTCAAGAAATGCCTATGAATTATTCACTTGTTGTTGAACCATTTGATGTTTGGGGTTTTGATTATATGGGACCTTTTCCTTCCTCTAATGGGTATACACATGTTTTGGTTGCTGTTGATTATGTTACTAATGGGGTAGAAGCTATTCCAACTAGTAGTGCTAATCATAAAACTTCCATTAAAATGCTTAAAGAAGTTATTTTCCCGAGGTTAGGAGTCCCTAGATATTTAATGATTGATGGTGGTTCACACTTTATTCATGGTGCTTTCCGTAAAATGCTTGCTAAATATGATGTTAACCATAGAATTGCATCACCCTATCATCCTCAATCTAGTGGTCAAGTTGAACTTAGCAATAGAGAAATAAAATTAATATTACAAAAAACTGTTAATAGGTCCCGAAAGAATTGGTCTAAGAAATTGGATGATGCACTTTGGGCCTACAGAACATCATATAAAAATCCTATGGGTATGTCTCCTTACAAAATGGTTTATGGAAAAGCTTGTCATTTGCCTCTAGAGTTAGAAAATAAAGCATATTGGGCAATTAAAGAACTCAACTATGATTTCAAACTTGCCGGTGAAAAGAGGTTTTTTGATAGTAGCTCATTAGATGAATGGAGAACCCAAGCTTATAAAAATGCCAAATTATTTAAAGAAAAAGTTAAAAGATGGCATGACAATGATGTAAATATGCCCTAGAGGCAATAATAAAATGGTTATTATTATATTTCCTTAATCATGATAAAGGTTTATTATTCATGCTAGAATTGTATTGACCGGAAACTTAAATACATGTGTGGATACATAAACAAATACCGTGTCCCTAGTGAGCCTCTACTAGACTATCTCATTGATCAAAGATGGTTAAGGTTTCCTAACCATAGACATGAGTTGTCATTTGATAACGGGATCACATCATTAGGAGAATGATGTGATGGACAAGACCCATCCATTAGCTTAGCATATGATCGTTCAGTTTATTGCTACTGCTTTCTTAATGTCAAATACATGTTCCTTTGACCATGAGATCATGCAACTCCCAAATACCGGAGGAATACCTTGTGTGCTATCAAATGTCACAATGTAATTGGGTGATCATAAATATGCTCTACAGGTATCTCCGAAGGTGTCTGTTGAGTTGGCGTCAATCGAGATTGGGATTTGTCACTCCGTGTATCGGAGAGGTATCTATGGGTCCTCTCGGTAATACACATCACAAGAAGCTTGCAAGCAAAGTGACTAAGGAGTTAGTTGCAAGATGATATATTACGGAATGAGTAAAGAGACTTGCCAGTACCGATATTGAACTAGGTATAGAGATACCGACGATCGAATCTCGGGCAAGTAACATACCGACAGACAAAGGGAATTATGTATGTTGTCATAAAGGTTCAACCGATAAAATATCTTCGTGGAATATGTAGGAATCAATATGGGCATCCAGGTCCCGCTATTGGTTATTGACCGGAGAGGTGTCTCGGTCATGACTACATAATTCCCGAACCCGTAGGGTCGCACGCTTAACGTTCGTTGAGGCTAGAGTAGTATTGGGATATTTGATGAGTGGTAACCAAATGTTGTTCAGAGTCCCAGATGAGATCCCGGACATCACGAGGAGTCTCGGAATGGTCAAGAGGTAAAGATTTATATATGGGAAGTCATATTTTGGGTTTCGAAAAAGGGTGTAATTTTTTTCAGTATTGTACCGGGAAGCTTCCAGAAGGTTCGAGAGGATTCCGGAGGGGTCCAAAAGTCCACAAGTGGGTCCACCACACCCCAAGGGCTAGCATGGGTTGAGGGGAGGTGCCATGGCCTTATTGGGCTAGGCGCACCAAGTCCTCAAAAGCCCATGTGGCTAGGGAAGGCAAAAAAGGAAGGAGTCCTAGTAGGAATAGGATTGGACTTGGAGTCCAAGTCCTCTCCCCCTTAGTTGCGCCCTAGGGATTGGAGGGGCTATTTCCCACGCCCCTCCACCTATATATATAGAGGGGAGGGGATCCCCAAGAGTAGACACCAAGCCCTTGGCGCCCCTCTCTCTCCCGTTACTCCGTAGTTCCACCGCCTCGTCCCGGCGACTCTTAGCGAAGCACTGCCGGTGCTCCACCACCATCACTACCACGCCGTCATGTTGGTTGTGATTGCATCTACTTCTCCTCTCCCGCTTGCTAGATTAAGAAGGAGGAGACGCCATCGAGCCGCACGTGCACTAAACTCGGAGGTGCCGTCCGTTCGGCACTAGATCGGTTGGATCGTGATCGGATCGCGAAGAGTACGACTACATCAACCGCGTGATAAACGCTTCCGCTTCACAATATACAAGGGTATGTAGATGCTCTCTGATGCGGCTTGAACTACGTCGGTATTTCCCAAAGAGGAAGGGATGATGCAGCATAGCTACGGTAGGTATTTCCCTCAGTGATGAGACCAAGGTTATCAAACCAGTAGGAGAACCATGCAACACTACGTGAATGATACCTACACACAAAAGAATAAATACTTGTAACCCGACGTAAAAGAGGGGTTGTCAATCCCTCCCGGGTAAAAAGATAGATAAAATTGTAGTAGATTGGATAAATAGATCTCGCGGGAACGCGAGATAAAATAAATAACAATAAATTGCAGCAAGGTATTTTGGGGTTTTTGGATTAATAGATCTAAAAATAAAAGCGAATAAAAATAGATCTCGAAGGCAAATATGATAAAGAAGAGACCCAGGGGCCGTAGATTTCACTAGTGGCTTCTCTCGAGAAAAATAGCATACGGCGGGTAAACAAATTACTGTTCGGCAATTGATAGAACTTCAAATAATCATGGTGATATCCAGGCAATGATCATTATATAGGCATCATGTCCAAGATTAGTAGACCGACTCCTTCCTGCATCTACTACTATTACTCCACACATCGACCACTATCCAGCATGCTTCTAGTGTATTAAGTTCATGGAGAAACGGAGTAATGCAATGAGCATGATGACATGATGTAGACAAGATCTATTCATGTAGGAACAGACCCCCATCTTGTTATCCTTAATAGCAATGATACATACGTGTCATTTCCCCTTCTGTCACTGGGATTGAGCACCGTAAGATCGAACCCATCACAAAGCACCTCTTCCCATGGCAAGAAAAAATGAATTAGTCGGCTTAACTAAACCAAAGATTCGAAGAAGAAATACGAGGCTATAAGCAATCATGCATATAAGAGATCAAAACTCAAATAACTTTCATGGATAAAATAGATCCGATCATAAACTCAAAGTTCACCGGATCCCAACAAACACACCGCAAAACGAGTTACATCAAATAGATCTCCAAGAGACCATTGTATTGAGAATCAAGAGAGAGAGAGAGAGGAAGCCATCTAGCTACTAACTACAGACACGTAGGTCTGCAATGAACTACTCACGCATCATTGAAAAGGCACCAATGAGGATGATGAACCCCTCCATGATGGTGTCTAGATTAGATCTATGGTTTCTGGAACTTGCGGTGGCTGGAGTTGTATTTCGTCGACTCCCCTAGGGTTTTTGGATTTTCAGGGTATTTATAGAGCAAAGAGGCGATGAGGGAGGCGGCCGAGGTGGGCACAACCCACTAGGGCGCGCCTAGGCCCCCAGGCGTGCCCAGGTGGGTTGTGCTCCCCTCAGAGCCCCCCTCTGGTACTTCCTTGGCCCATCGTCTGTCTTCTGGTCCAAAAAAATCTCCAAAAAGTTTTGCTGCGTTTGGACTCCGTTTGGTATTGATTTTCTACGAAGTAAAAACCAAGCAAAAACAGCAAGTGGCACTGGGCACTATGTCAATAGGTTAGTCCCAAAAAATGATATAAAGTTGCTATAAAATGATTGTAAAACATCCAAGAATGATAATATAACAGCATGGAACAATCAAAAACTATAGATACATTGGAGACGTATCACTCTCCCCCTCTCGTAGTTATGCATCTCCATGGATAGATCTTGCGTGTGCGTAGAATTTTTTTTGTTTTCCATGCAACGTTCCCCAACAGTGGCATCATGAGCCAGGTCTATGCATATATAGATGATATGCACGAGTAGAACACAAAGGAGTTATGGGTGGTGATGGTCATACTACTTACCACCAACGTCTTATTTTGATTCGGTGGCATTGTGGGATGAAGCGGCCCGAACCAACCTTACATGTCCACGTACATAAGACCGGTTCCACTGACTGACATGCAACTTGTTTTGCGTAAAGGTGGCTGGCGGGTGTCTGTTTCTCCTACTTTAGTTGAATCGAATTTGACTACGGCCGGTCCTTGAAGAAGGTTAAAATAGCAAACTTGATAAATCACCCTTGTGGTTTTGCGTAGGTAAGAACGGTTCTTGCTAGTTGCCCATAGCAGCCACGTAAAACTTGCAACAACAAAGTAGAGGACGTCTAACTTATTTTTGTAGGGTATGTTGTGATGTGATATGGTCAAGACGTGATGTGATATACGTTGTTGTATGAGATGATCATGTTTTGTAATATCGACAACCGGCAGGAGCCTTAGGGTTGTCTTCTAATTTTTGTATGACTTGCATGTCAATCATTAAGCGCCATGTAATTGCTTTAGTTTATCGTTATGCATTAGCAATAGTTATAGAAGCAATAGTTGGCGAGACGACCCCGACGCAATGATGGAGATCAAGGAATCGAGCCGGTTACGATGGAGATCATAATGTTGCATTTTGGGTGTAGAGCTCAAAGCGAAAAAGATAGAGATAAAAACATTTTGGGTGGCATGCTTTTCCTGTCAACGAAAACGATTGAGTAGTTCCCAATACTTTCCATGCTAGATATATCATAGGCGGTTCCCAAAAGAAAATAAAGTTTATTCCTTTTTCCACCATACTTTCACATTCCACGGCTAACCGAATCCACGGGTGCTGTCCATACCAACTCTTTTCAATGAATTTATTATTTGACAACATAAAGTAAATTCATTTCTCATTTCGGGACTGGGCATCCCTAATACATTTGCCGTACTCTCATGCAATGACAAGTGAATAAACACTCATCTTGAGAATAACACATCTAGCATGGAAAAATATCAGCCACCCCCTACCGTTTCATGAGCGGTACTGATACGTCTCCATCGTATCTACTTTTCCAAACTCGTTTGCCCTTGTTTTGGACTCTAATTTGCATGATTTGAATGGAACTAACCCGGACTGATTCTGTTTTCAGCAGAATTGCCTTGGTGTTATTTTTGTGCAGAAATAAAAGTTCTCGGAATGACCTGAAAATTTACGGAGAATATTTTTGGAATGAATAAAAAATACTGGCGAAAGAATCAACCAGAGGGGACCCACCAGCTGACCACAAGGGTGGAGGGCGCGCCCCCTGCCTTGTGGGTCCCCTGGACCTCCTCCGACCCTAACTCCAACTCTATATATTCACGTTCGAGGAGAAAAAAAACCAGAGAGAAGGATTCATTGCGTTTTACGATACGGAGCCGCCGTCACCTCCTGTTCTTCATCGGGAGGGCAGATCTGGAGTCCGTTCGGGGATCCGGAGAGTGGGATTAGTCGCCATCATCATCACCAACCTTCCTCCATCACCAATTTCATGATGCTCACCGCCGTGCGTGAGTAATTCCATCGTAGGCTTGCTGGACGGTGATGGGTTGGATGAGATTTATCATGTAATCAAGTTAGTTTTGTTAGGGTTTGATCTCTAGTATCCACTATGTTCTGAGATTGATGTTGCTATGACTTTGCTATGCTTAATGCTTGTCACTAGGGACCGAGCGCCATGATTTCAGATCTGAACCTATTATGTTTTCATGAATATATTTATGTTCTTGATCCTATCTTGCAAGTTGTAGACACCTATTATGTGTTATGATCCGCATACCCCAAGGTGACAATAATTGAGATTCTTTTCGGTGATTACCGTAGTTTGAGGAGTTCATGTATTCACTAAGTGCTAATGCTTTGGTCCGGTTCTCTATTAAAAGGATGCCTTAATATCCCTTAGTTTCCATTAGGACCTCGCTGCCACGGGAGGGTAGGACAAAAGATGTCATGCAAGTTCTTTTCCATAAGCACGTATGACTATATTCGGAATACATGCCTACATTATATTGATGAATTGGAGCTAGTTCTGTGTCACCCTAGGTTATAACTGTTGCATGATGAATGCCATCTGACATAATTATCCATCATTGATCCATTGCCTATGAGCATTTCACATATTGATCTTTGCTACGTTACTTTGCCGTTGCCACTGTTACCATTGCTACAAAACTGCTATTGTTACTTTTGCCACCATTACCGTTACTTCCATACTACTTTGCTACTAAATACTTTGCTGCAGATATTAAGTCTTTCAGGTGTGGTTGAATTGACAACGCAGCTGCTAATACTTGAGAATATTCTTTGGCTCCCCTTGTGTCGAATCAATAAATTTGGGTTGAATACTCTACCCTCGAAAACTGTTGTGATCCCCTATACTTGTGGGTTATCAAGACCTTTTTCTGGAGCCGTTGCCGGGGAGCATAGCTCTATTCTCTGAGTCACTTGGGATTTATATCTGTTGATCACTATGAGGAATTTGAAAGATACTAGAACCAAGATTTTTCCCTCTACTACGAGGGGAGGTAGGGGGGGGGGGGGGGGGGGGGGGGGGGGGGGGGGGGGGGGGGGGGGGGGGGGGGGGGGGGGGGGGGGGGGGGGGGGGGGGGGGGGGGGGGGATGTTATTGATGATGCTACTTCTACTATGAATGATGCTTATGATGCTACTACTTTGCTTGATAAAACTGTGCCACTGGGTGAATTACTTGATGAACATCTTGCTAGAGTTAGAACTATTGATTATGCTGAAGATGATGATATTTCTAAAACTGATGAAATTATTAAAACTGAAAACTTTGAAACACCTGATAAGACTAGCTCTCCTAGATATGAACTTCCTGTTATGCCTGAGGGTTATGTTATGGATGGAGAGGTAACTAGGGACTTTCTTGCTTGTAAGGATAGAGATGATCTTAAGAAATTATTATGCAAGTGGAAAGAAAAATCTTTGAATGCTAGAATGCAATATGATCTAAGTTTGCTACTTCACCTATCTTTGTTACTGATAAGGATTATGAATTTTCTGTCAATCCTGAGTTAATTACTTTGGTTGAATCTGATCCTTTCCATGGTTATGAATCTGAAACTGTTGTGGCACATCTTACTAAATTGAATGATATAGCCACCCTATTTGCTCACTAGGAAAAAATCGCTATTACTATATTCTTAAGTTGTTTCCTTTCTCGTTAAAGGGTGATGCTAAGTTATGGTTTAATTCTCTTGCTCCTGGTTGTGTGCATAGTCCCCAGGATATGATTTACTACTTCTCTAAAAAATATTTCCCTGCTCATAAGAAACAAGCCGCTTTAAATGAAATATTTAACTTTGTGCAAATTAAAGAAGAGAGTCTCCCACAAGCTTGGGGGAGGCTTCTCCAATTACTTAATGCTTTGCTTGATCATCCTCTCAAGAAAAATGAAATACTCGATATCTTTTATAATGGACTAACTGACGCTTCTAGGGACCACCTAGATAGTTGTGCTAGTTGTGTTTTCAGGGAACGAACTGTTGAGCAAGCTAAATTGCTATTGAATAATATATTGAGTAATGATAATGATTGGACACTTCCTGAACCAATTCCTAAGCCAACTTCGAAGAAAAGAGGTATTCTATTTCTCAGTCCTGAAGATATGCAAGAGGCAAAGAAATCTATGAAAGAAAAAGGTATTAAAGCTGAAGATGTTAAGAATTTACCATCTATTAAAGAAATACGTGGTCCTGATAACCCGACATAGGTAGTAGAGGTAAATTCTCTCTATAGATTTGATGAAGGGGGGGGGGGGGGGGGGGGGGGGGGGGGGGGGGGGGGGGGGGGGGGGGGGGGGGGGGGGGGGGGGGGGGGGGGGGGGGGGGGGGGGGGGGGGGGGGGGGGGGGGGGGGGGGGGGGGGGGGGGGGGGGGGGGGGGGGGGGGGGGGGGGGGGGGGGGGGGGGGGGGGGGGGGGGGGGGGGGGGGGGGGGGGGGGGGGGGGGGGGGGGGGGGGGGGGGGGGGGGGGGGGGGGGGGGGGGGGGGGGGGGGGGGGGGGGGGGGGGGGGGGGGGGGGGGGGGGGAATTTTATTGTTAAACAAGAAAATTTCAATGCTTACTTTAGTAGACAATTGAAACGTAATGCTTACATGCTTGACTGCTTGGGTGATTACATGAGTAGAACTGTTGGTGATCTTAAGATTATTAGTAAGCATGGTTCCATGGTTAAAACTCAAGTAGAACAAGTACTCAAGGCACAAAATGATCTGCTTAATGAGATGAATAGCAAGAACAATGATAATGCTGTTAGAGTTATGACTAGAGGTGGTAGAATGACTCAGGAACCTTTGTATCTTGAAGGCCACCCTAAGAGAATTGAGCAAGATTCTCAGAGAATTAATACTGATGCACCTAGTTCATCTAAGAAGAAAAAGAAAACTGATAGAACTTTGCATGCTTCTAGTGAACTAGTTATAGACACATCTGAGAATCCAAATGACATTTCTATTTCTGATGCTGAGACACAATCTGGTGATGAACATGAACCTAGTGCTAATGTTAATGATGATGGGGGGGGGGGGGGGGGGGGGGGGGGGGGGGGGGGGGGGGGGGGGGGGGGGGGGGGGGGGGGGGGGGGGGGGGGGGGGGGGGGGGGGGGGGGGGGGGGGGGGGGGGGGGGGGGGGGGGGGGGGGGGGGGGGGGGGGGGGGGGGGGGGGGGGGGGGGGGGGGGGGGGGGGGGGGGGGGGGGGGGGGGGGGGGGGGGGGGGGGGGGGGGGGGGGGGGGGGGGGGGGGGGGGGGGGGGGGGGGGGGGGGGGGGGGGGGGGGGGGGGGGGGGGGGGGGGGGGGGGGGGGGGGGGGGGGGGGGGGGGGGGGGGGGGGGGGGGGGGGGGGGGGGGGGGGGGGGGGGGGGGGGGGGGGGGGGGGGGGGGGGGGGGGGGGGGGGGGGGGGGGGGGGGGGGGGGGGGGGGGGGGGGGGGGGGGGGGGGGGGGGGGGGGGGGGGGGGGGGGGGGGGGGGGGGGGGGGGGGGGGGGGGGGGGGGGGGGGGGGGGGGGGGGGGGGGGGGGGGGGGGGGGGGGGGGGGGGGGGGGGGGGGGGGGGGGGGGGGGGGGGGGGGGGGGGGGGGGGGGGGGGGGGGGGGGGGGGGGGGGGGGGGGGGGGGGGGGGGGGGGGGGGGGGGGGGGGGGGGGGGGGGGGGGGGGGGGGGGGGGGGGGGGGGGGGGGGGGGGGGGGGGGGGGGGGGGGGGGGGGGGGGGGGGGGGGGGGGGGGGGGGGGGGGGGGGGGGGGGGGGGGGGGGGGGGGGGGGGGGGGGGGGGGGGGGGGGGGGGGGGGGGGGGGGGGGGGGGGGGGGGGGGGGGGGGGGGGGGGGGGGGGGGGGGGGGGGGGGGGGGGGGGGGGGGGGGGGGGGGGGGGGGGGGGGGGGGGGGGGGGGGGGGGGGGGGGGGGGGGGGGGGGGGGGGGGGGGGGGGGGGGGGGGGGGGGGGGGGGGGGGGGGGGGGGGGGGGGGGGGGGGGGGGGGGGGGGGGGGGGGGGGGGGGGGGGGGGGGGGGGGGGGGGGGGGGGGGGGGGGGGGGGGGGGGGGGGGGGGGGGGGGGGGGGGGGGGGGGGGGGGGGGGGGGGGGGGGGGGGGGGGGGGGGGGGGGGGGGGGGGGGGGGGGGGGGGGGGGGGGGGGGGGGGGGGGGGGGGGGGGGGGGGGGGGGGGGGGGGGGGGGGGGGGGGGGGGGGGGGGGGGGGGGGGGGGGGGGGGGGGGGGGGGGGGGGGGGGGGGGGGGGGGGGGGGGGGGGGGGGGGGGGGGGGGGGGGGGGGGGGGGGGGGGGGGGGGGGGGGGGGGGGGGGGGGGGGGGGGGGGGGGGGGGGGGGGGGGGGGGGGGGGGGGGGGGGGGGGGGGGGGGGGGGGGGGGGGGGGGGGGGGGGGGGGGGGGGGGGGGGGGGGGGGGGGGGGGGGGGGGGGGGGGGGGGGGGGGGGGGGGGGGGGGGGGGGGGGGGGGGGGGGGGGGGGGGGGGGGGGGGGGGGGGGGGGGGGGGGGGGGGGGGGGGGGGGGGGGGGGGGGGGGGGGGGGGGGGGGGGGGGTAGTTTTTGTTCTAGTGCTTTATATATTGCAAATTTTTGCTGCTGTGGTGACCCTGTTCTTGAGCTTGCATGTCAAATTTATATGGTCCAAAGTAGTTTTGATGCATGATATAGCCTCTAGACACTTGTAGGAGTAGTTGCTATCAATCTTGTTGAGTTTGGTTTACTTTTATTTTGAGTCACTAAAAATTTCAGAAATTTTCAGAAAAAAGAAATGATGAAGAGATGGTTGAGAGGCTCTTCAAGTCGGGGTTCAAAGGAAAATGAAAATGAAGAGAAGAAGAAGCCCAAGTACAACCTTCCTCGCATCGCGGAGGTTCGGCCGTGTGAATGGCCAAGTGATGCATTCTTGAGGGCGGCCGGAATTTATGAGGATTTCTATTATTTGACCGGGAATGCAAGCATCACCGACTTCCTCCACGATAAGTGTGATCAATACCTCCTACTCACTAATACCTTCGTGCAAAATTTTCACTTTCATGCTAGGAAATCACCACCCACGATAGAGTTTTATTTATATGATGAGCATAAGGAGATGACGCTTTATGATTTTTGTGAGGTTTGCAAATTACCTTATGAGGGCAGCGTCAGTGAATCACGTCCTAGAGATGTGGAAGATTTTATTGATGAAGTTACCATAGGGGAAGGGGGGGGGGGGGGGGGGGGGGGGGGGGGGGGGGGGGGGGGGGGGGGGGGGGGGGGGGGGGGGGGGGGGGGGGGGGGGGGGGGGGGGGGGGGGGGGGGGGGGGGGGGGGGGGGGGGGGGGGGGGGGGGGGGGGGGGGGGGGGGGGGGGGGGGGGGGGGGGGGGGGGGGGGGGGGGGGGGGGGGGGGGGGGGGGGGGGGGGGGGGGGGGGGGGGGGGGGGGGGGGGGGGGGGGGGGGGGGGGGGGGGGGGGGGGGGGGGGGGGGGGGGGGGGGGGGGGGGGGGGGGGGGGGGGGGGGGGGGGGGGGGGGGGGGGGGGGGGGGGGGGGGGGGGGGGGGGGGGGGGGGGGGGGGGGGGGGGGGGGGGGGGGGGGGGGGGGGGGGGGGGGGGGGGGGGGGGGGGGGGGGGGGGGGGGGGGGATTACTTTGCCTGCACCTTCTTTGTTCGATATTCATTCAGGCAGGTACCTCATTTTACACGAGGACATTTATGCATATTGGGAGCGGACGCGATCCCCAGTTCCTAAGCCAGAACCATCTCCTGATCCGTATGAGGAGTCTATTTATCAGTGGGAGCCATAGGAGCTCGCTAACCAGTGGAACCCTCAGGATCCTCCTCAGTACCCAGGAGAGGGCTACTTTGATCCATGGGCATAGACCAACTTAGGCCAAAAGCTTAAGCTTAGGGGAGTACGTATTTCTCACCGACATTACATTCATGTTCACACACTCATTCCAATTGTCGGTGTTCATACTTTTTCATTGTATTATCCATGTTAGTTTATTTCTTTTTCTCGCTTTCTTCTTGTGTGTTTCAAAAAACTTTGAGAAAAATCCAAAAAAAAATTAGTTGTAGCTTCTTTTTAGTTTTCTTTCCTTGTTTAGTAGTAGTATTAAAGAAAACCCAAAAAGATTTCTCGTTCTTCTTTTGCTTGTTGGGAGCTTTCCCGTGTAAATAGTTTTTCTCGTTCTCGTTTTACTTTCTTTAGAAAAACAAAATCTTCAAAAATATTTTATTGTGTTTCTTTGAAATTATTTTTCCCTTCTTTTGGGTCGAGAGGAGAAGACCACGATGAAAATGTTGAGTGGCTCTCATATGCATTATTGTTGATCTAACAGAGAGCCCATATTACCTTGTCTTCTCCTTTGAATAAATGTTTGCAGATTCCAGCTTAGTCCAATGCACGTGCACTCTTATGATTATTCACACTGTTCAGTCATGCAAGTGAAAGGCAATAATGACGATATATGATGAAAGGATTGAGATGAGGAAAAGCTGGTATGGACTCGACCTATTTTGTTTTTGTAAATATGATTAGTCCATCATTCTTGATTCAGCCCATTATGAATGAAACATGTTTGCAATGACAATTAGAGATGGGGGGGGGGGGGGGGGGGGGGGGGGGGGGGGGGGGGGGGGGGGGGGGGGGGGGGGGGGGGGGGGGGGGGGGGGGGGGGGGGGGGGGGGGGGGGGGGGGGGGGGGGGGGGGGGGGGGGGGGGGGGGGGGGGGGGGGGGGGGGGGGGGGGGGGGGGGGGGGGGGGGGGGGGGGGGGGGGGGGGGGGGGGGGGGGGGGGGGGGGGGGGGGGGGGGGGGGGGGGGGGGGGGGGGGGGGGGGGGGGGGGGGGGGGGGGGGGGGGGGGGGGGGGGGGGGGGGGGGGGGGGGGGGGGGGGGGGGGGGGGGGGGGGGGGGGGGGGGGGGGGGGGGGGGGGGGGGGGGGGGGGGGGGGGGGGGGGGGGGGGGGGGGGGGGACCCAAAGTTGTTCCATATGAGTCCACCATACCTACCTATATGCGGTATTTACCTGTCGTTCCAAGTAAATTTGCATGTGCCAAACTCGAAACCTTCAAATAATAATCTATTTTGTATGCCCGAATCGCTCATGTAGCGACTGGGGCTGACAGTATCTTCTATGGTAGGTGGGTTATTCTCACGATGAGTGTTTATTCACTTGTCATTCATGAGAAAGTGGCTGGTAATCGGGATGCCCAGTTCCATGCTCGAAATCAAATCAAAATATAACTTCCAACAAAACTCCCCCAGGACTGTTGTTGGTTTGGAGGGTACCCGTTGTTTCGGACCAGCCATGGAGTGTGCTTGTTGGTGAAGGGAGGGTAAAAACTTTACCATTCTATTTGGGAACCGCCTATAATGTATCTAGCATGGAAGATACCGAGATCTCTTGGATGTTATGTTGACAATGAAAGCATACCGCTCAAAATTATATTCATCTCTATTTCAAAAAGCTCGAGCTTTGTCACCTCTGCAAATCCTTGCTTCCCTCTGCGAAGGGCCTATCTATTTACTTTTACTATTGAGTCATCATCCTCTTATAAAAAGCACCAGTTAGAGAGCACCACTGTCATTTGTATGCGTTGTTATTAATTGATATTGAGTATGACTGTGACTGGATCTCTTTTACCATGAAGGGGGGGGGGGGGGGGGGGGGGGGGGGGGGGGGGGGGGGGGGGGGGGGGGGGGGGGGGGGGGGGGGGGGGGGGGGGGGGGGGGGGGGGGGGGGGGGGGGGGGGGGGGGGGGGGGGGGGGGGGGGGGGGGGGGGGGGGGGGGGGGGGGGGGGGGGGGGGGGGGGGGGGGGGGGGGGGGGGGGGGGGGGGGGGGGGGGGGGGGGGGGGGGGGGGGGGGGGGGGGGGGGGGGGGGGGGGGGGGGGGGGGGGGGGGGGGGGGGGGGGGGGGGGGGGGGGGGGGGGGGGGGGGGGGGGGGGGGGGGGGGGGGGGGGGGGGGGGGGGGGGGGGGGGGGGGGGGGGGGGGGGGGGGGGGGGGGGGGGGGGGGGGGGGGGGGGGGGGGGGGGGGGGGGGGGGGGGGGGGGGGGGGGGGGGGGGGGGGGGGGGGGGGGGGGGGGGGGGGGGGGGGGGGGGGGGGGGGGGGGGGGGGGGGGGGGGGGGGGGGGGGGGGGGGGGGGGGGGGGGGGGGGGGGGGGGGGGGGGGGGGGGGGGGGGGGGGGGGGGGGGGGGGGGGGGGGGGGGGGGGGGGGGGGGGGGGGGGGGGGGGGGGGGGGGGGGGGGGGGGGGGGGGGGGGGGGGGGGGGGGGGGGGGGGGGGGGGGGGGGGGGGGGGGGGGGGGGGGGGGGGGGGGGGGGGGGGGGGGGGGGGGGGGGGGGGGGGGGGGGGGGGGGGGGGGGGGGGGGGGGGGGGGGGGGGGGGGGGGGGGGGGGGGGGGGGGGGGGGGGGGGGGGGGGGGGGGGGGGGGGGGGGGGGGGGGGGGGGGGGGGGGGGGGGGGGGGGGGGGGGGGGGGGGGGGGGGGGGGGGGGGGGGGGGGGGGGGGGGGGGGGGGGGGGGGGGGGGGGGGGGGGGGGGGGGGGGGGGGGGGGGGGGGGGGGGGGGGGGGGGGGGGGGGGGGGGGGGGGGGGGGGGGGGGGGGGGGGGGGGGGGGGGGGGGGGGGGGGGGGGGGGGGGGGGGGGGGGGGGGGGGGGGGGGGGGGGGGGGGGGGGGGGGGGGGGGGGGGGGGGGGGGGGGGGGGGGGGGGGGGGGGGGGGGGGGGGGGGGGGGGGGGGGGGGGGGGGGGGGGGGGGGGGGGGGGGGGGGGGGGGGGGGGGGGGGGGGGGGGGGGGGGGGGGGGGGGGGGGGGGGGGGGGGGGGGGGGGGGGGGGGGGGGGGGGGGGGGGGGGGGGGGGGGGGGGGGGGGGGGGGGGGGGGGGGGGGGGGGGGGGGGGGGGGGGGGGGGGGGGGGGGGGGGGGGGGGGGGGGGGGGGGGGGGGGGGGGGGGGGGGGGGGGGGGGGGGGGGGGGGGGGGGGGGGGGGGGGGGGGGGGGGGGGGGGGGGGGGGGGGGGGGGGGGGGGGGGGGGGGGGGGGGGGGGGGGGGGGGGGGGGGGGGGGGGGGGGGGGGGGGGGGGGGGGGGGGGGGGGGGGGGGGGGGGGGGGGGGGGGGGGGGGGGGGGGGGGGGGGGGGGGGGGGGGGGGGGGGGGGGGGGGGGGGGGGGGGGGGGGGGGGGGGGGGGGGGGGGGGGGGGGGGGGGGGGGGGGGGGGGGGGGGGGGGGGGGGGGGGGGGGGGGGGGGGGGGGGGGGGGGGGGGGGGGGGGGGGGGGGGGGGGGGGGGGGGGGGGGGGGGGGGGGGGGGGGGGGGGGGGGGGGGGGGGGGGGGGGGGGGGGGGGGGGGGGGGGGGGGGGGGGGGGGGGGGGGGGGGGGGGGGGGGGGGGGGGGGGGGGGGGGGGGGGGGGGGGGGGGGGGGGGGGGGGGGGGGGGGGGGGGGGGGGGGGGGGGGGGGGGGGGGGGGGGGGGGGGGGGGGGGGGGGGGGGGGGGGGGGGGGGGGGGGGGGGGGGGGGGGGGGGGGGGGGGGGGGGGGGGGGGGGGGGGGGGGGGGGGGGGGGGGGGGGGGGGGGGGGGGGGGGGGGGGGGGGGGGGGGGGGGGGGGGGGGGGGGGGGGGGGGGGGGGGGGGGGGGGGGGGGGGGGGGGGGGGGGGGGGGGGGGGGGGGGGGGGGGGGGGGGGGGGGGGGGGGGGGGGGGGGGGGGGGGGGGGGGGGGGGGGGGGGGGGGGGGGGGGGGGGGGGGGGGGGGGGGGGGGGGGGGGGGGGGGGGGGGGGGGGGGGGGGGGGGGGGGGGGGGGGGGGGGGGGGGGGGGGGGGGGGGGGGGGGGGGGGGGGGGGGGGGGGGGGGGGGGGGGGGGGGGGGGGGGGGGGGGGGGGGGGGGGGGGGGGGGGGGGGGGGGGGGGGGGGGGGGGGGGGGGGGGGGGGGGGGGGGGGGGGGGGGGGGGGGGGGGGGGGGGGGGGGGGGGGGGGGGGGGGGGGGGGGGGGGGGGGGGGGGGGGGGGGGGGGGGGGGGGGGGGGGGGGGGGGGGGGGGGGGGGGGGGGGGGGGGGGGGGGGGGGGGGGGGGGGGGGGGGGGGGGGGGGGGGGGGGGGGGGGGGGGGGGGGGGGGGGGGGGGGGGGGGGGGGGGGGGGGGGGGGGGGGGGGGGGGGGGGGGGGGGGGGGGGGGGGGGGGGGGGGGGGGGGGGGGGGGGGGGGGGGGGGGGGGGGGGGGGGGGGGGGGGGGGGGGGGGGGGGGGGGGGGGGGGGGGGGGGGGGGGGGGGGGGGGGGGGGGGGGGGGGGGGGGGGGGGGGGGGGGGGGGGGGGGGGGGGGGGGGGGGGGGGGGGGGGGGGGGGGGGGGGGGGGGGGGGGGGGGGGGGGGGGGGGGGGGGGGGGGGGGGGGGGGGGGGGGGGGGGGGGGGGGGGGGGGGGGGGGGGGGGGGGGGGGGGGGGGGGGGGGGGGGGGGGGGGGGGGGGGGGGGGGGGGGGGGGGGGGGGGGGGGGGGGGGGGGGGGGGGGGGGGGGGGGGGGGGGGGGGGGGGGGGGGGGGGGGGGGGGGGGGGGGGGGGGGGGGGGGGGGGGGGGGGGGGGGGGGGGGGGGGGGGGGGGGGGGGGGGGGGGGGGGGGGGGGGGGGGGGGGGGGGGGGGGGGGGGGGGGGGGGGGGGGGGGGGGGGGGGGGGGGGGGGGGGGGGGGGGGGGGGGGGGGGGGGGGGGGGGGGGGGGGGGGGGGGGGGGGGGGGGGGGGGGGGGGGGGGGGGGGGGGGGGGGGGGGGGGGGGGGGGGGGGGGGGGGGGGGGGGGGGGGGGGGGGGGGGGGGGGGGGGGGGGGGGGGGGGGGGGGGGGGGGGGGGGGGGGGGGGGGGGGGGGGGGGGGGGGGGGGGGGGGGGGGGGGGGGGGGGGGGGGGGGGGGGGGGGGGGGGGGGGGGGGGGGGGGGGGGGGGGGGGGGGGGGGGGGGGGGGGGGGGGGGGGGGGGGGGGGGGGGGGGGGGGGGGGGGGGGGGGGGGGGGGGGGGGGGGGGGGGGGGGGGGGGGGGGGGGGGGGGGGGGGGGGGGGGGGGGGGGGGGGGGGGGGGGGGGGGGGGGGGGGGGGGGGGGGGGGGGGGGGGGGGGGGGGGGGGGGGGGGGGGGGGGGGGGGGGGGGGGGGGGGGGGGGGGGGGGGGGGGGGGGGGGGGGGCAACATTGAGTGCAAGCATGAGTAGGATATAAATCACCATGAACATAAATATTGTGGAGGCTTTGTTGATTTTGTTTCAACTACATGCGTGAACATGTGCCAAGTCAAGCCACTTAAATCTTCAAAGGAGGATACCATCCTATCATACTACATCGCAACCATTTTAAAAGCATGTTGGCACGTAAGGTAAACCATTATAAACCCCTAGCTAATTAAGCATGGCATGAGTCTCATATCAATGGCATAATCAACTAGCGAGCAATAATAATGAATCTCGGATGACAACACTTTTTCAAAACAATCATGATATGATATAACAAGATAGTATCTCGCTAGCCCTTTCTGAGACCGCAAAACAAAAATGCAAAGCACCCCTGAAGATCAAGGACTGACTAGACATTGTAATTCGTGGTAAAAGAGATCCAGTCATAGTCATACTCAATATCAATTAATAACAACGCATACAAATGACAGTGGTGCTCTCTAACTGGTGCTTTTTATCAAAGGATGACGAATCAGCAATAAAAGTAAATAGATAGGCCTTTCGCAGAGGGAAGCAGGGATTTGCAGAGGTGCCAGAGCTCCAGTTTTTGAAATAGAGATAAATAATATTTTGAGTGGTATGCTTTCATTTTCAACATAACAACCAAGACATCTCGGTATCTTCCATACTAGATACATTATAGGCGGTTCCCAAACATAATGGTAAAGTTTATACTCCCCCACCACCAACAAGCACATTCTACGGCTGGTCCGAAACAACGAGTACCGTCTAACTAACAACAGTCCTGGGGGAGTTTTGTTTGCAATTATATTTTGATTTGATTTGAGCATGGGACTGGGCATCCTGGTTACCAGCCATTTTCTCGTGAATGATGAGCGGAGTCCACTCATCGTGAGAATAACCCGCCTAGCATGGAAGATACTGACAGCCCCCAGTCGCCACATGAGCGATTCGGGCATACAAAACAGATTATCATTTGAAGGTTAAGAGTTTGGAACATGCAAATTTACTTGGAACGGCAGATAAATACCGCATACAGGTATGTATGGTGGACTCATATGGAACAACTTTGGGTTTATGGAAGTTGATGCACAAGTAGTATTCCCGCTTAGTACAAGTGAAGGCTAGAAAAAGACTGGGGAGCGACCAACTAGAGAGCGACAACAGTCATAAACATGCATTGAGATTAACGGGGGGGGGGGGGGGGGGGGGGGGGGGGGGGGGGGGGGGGGGGGGGGGGGGGGGGGGGGGGGGGGGGGGGGGGGGGGGGGGGGGGGGGGGGGGGGGGGGGGGGGGGGGGGGGGGGGGGGGGGGGGGGGGGGGGGGGGGGGGGGGGGGGGGGGGGGGGGGGGGGGGGGGGGGGGGGGGGGGGGGGGGGGGGGGGGGGGGGGGGGGGGGGGGGGGGGGGGGGGGGGGGGGGGGGGGGGGGGGGGGGGGGGGGGGGGGGGGGGGGGGGGGGGGGGGGGGGGGGGGGGGGGGGGGGGGGGGGGGGGGGGGGGGGGGGGGGGGGGGGGGGGGGGGGGGGGGGGGGGGGGGGGGGGGGGGGGGGGGGGGGGGGGGGGGGGGGGGGGGGGGGGGGGGGGGGGGGGGGGGGGGGGGGGGGGGGGGGGGGGGGGGGGGGGGGGGGGGGGGGGGGGGGGGGGGGGGGGGGGGGGGGGGGGGGGGGGGGGGGGGGGGGGGGGGGGGGGGGGGGGGGGGGGGGGGGGGGGGGGGGGGGGGGGGGGGGGGGGGGGGGGGGGGGGGGGGGGGGGGGGGGGGGGGGGGGGGGGGGGGGGGGGGGGGGGGGGGGGGGGGGGGGGGGGGGGGGGGGGGGGGGGGGGGGGGGGGGGGGGGGGGGGGGGGGGGGGGGGGGGGGGGGGGGGGGGGGGGGGGGGGGGGGGGGGGGGGGGGGGGGGGGGGGGGGGGGGGGGGGGGGGGGGGGGGGGGGGGGGGGGGGGGGGGGGGGGGGGGGGGGGGGGGGGGGGGGGGGGGGGGGGGGGGGGGGGGGGGGGGGGGGGGGGGGGGGGGGGGGGGGGGGGGGGGGGGGGGGGGGGGGGGGGGGGGGGGGGGGGGGGGGGGGGGGGGGGGGGGGGGGGGGGGGGGGGGGGGGGGGGGGGGGGGGGGGGGGGGGGGGGGGGGGGGGGGGGGGGGGGGGGGGGGGGGGGGGGGGGGGGGGGGGGGGGGGGGGGGGGGGGGGGGGGGGGGGGGGGGGGGGGGGGGGGGGGGGGGGGGGGGGGGGGGGGGGGGGGGGGGGGGGGGGGGGGGGGGGGGGGGGGGGGGGGGGGGGGGGGGGGGGGGGGGGGGGGGGGGGGGGGGGGGGGGGGGGGGGGGGGGGGGGGGGGGGGGGGGGGGGGGGGGGGGGGGGGGGGGGGGGGGGGGGGGGGGGGGGGGGGGGGGGGGGGGGGGGGGGGGGGGGGGGGGGGGGGGGGGGGGGGGGGGGGGGGGGGGGGGGGGGGGGGGGGGGGGGGGGGGGGGGGGGGGGGGGGGGGGGGGGGGGGGGGGGGGGGGGGGGGGGGGGGGGGGGGGGGGGGGGGGGGGGGGGGGGGGGGGGGGGGGGGGGGGGGGGGGGGGGGGGGGGGGGGGGGGGGGGGGGGGGGGGGGGGGGGGGGGGGGGGGGGGGGGGGGGGGGGGGGGGGGGGGGGGGGGGGGGGGGGGGGGGGGGGGGGGGGGGGGGGGGGGGGGGGGGGGGGGGGGGGGGGGGGGGGGGGGGGGGGGGGGGGGGGGGGGGGGGGGGGGGGGGGGGGGGGGGGGGGGGGGGGGGGGGGGGGGGGGGGGGGGGGGGGGGGGGGGGGGGGGGGGGGGGGGGGGGGGGGGGGGGGGGGGGGGGGGGGGGGGGGGGGGGGGGGGGGGGGGGGGGGGGGGGGGGGGGGGGGGGGGGGGGGGGGGGGGGGGGGGGGGGGGGGGGGGGGGGGGGGGGGGGGGGGGGGGGGGGGGGGGGGGGGGGGGGGGGGGGGGGGGGGGGGGGGGGGGGGGGGGGGGGGGGGGGGGGGGGGGGGGGGGGGGGGGGGGGGGGGGGGGGGGGGGGGGGGGGGGGGGGGGGGGGGGGGGGGGGGGGGGGGGGGGGGGGGGGGGGGGGGGGGGGGGGGGGGGGGGGGGGGGGGGGGGGGGGGGGGGGGGGGGGGGGGGGGGGGGGGGGGGGGGGGGGGGGGGGGGGGGGGGGGGGGGGGGGGGGGGGGGGGGGGGGGGGGGGGGGGGGGGGGGGGGGGGGGGGGGGGGGGGGGGGGGGGGGGGGGGGGGGGGGGGGGGGGGGGGGGGGGGGGGGGGGGGGGGGGGGGGGGGGGGGGGGGGGGGGGGGGGGGGGGGGGGGGGGGGGGGGGGGGGGGGGGGGGGGGGGGGGGGGGGGGGGGGGGGGGGGGGGGGGGGGGGGGGGGGGGGGGGGGGGGGGGGGGGGGGGGGGGGGGGGGGGGGGGGGGGGGGGGGGGGGGGGGGGGGGGGGGGGGGGGGGGGGGGGGGGGGGGGGGGGGGGGGGGGGGGGGGGGGGGGGGGGGGGGGGGGGGGGGGGGGGGGGGGGGGGGGGGGGGGGGGGGGGGGGGGGGGGGGGGGGGGGGGGGGGGGGGGGGGGGGGGGGGGGGGGGGGGGGGGGGGGGGGGGGGGGGGGGGGGGGGGGGGGGGGGGGGGGGGGGGGGGGGGGGGGGGGGGGGGGGGGGGGGGGGGGGGGGGGGGGGGGGGGGGGGGGGGGGGGGGGGGGGGGGGGGGGGGGGGGGGGGGGGGGGGGGGGGGGGGGGGGGGGGGGGGGGGGGGGGGGGGGGGGGGGGGGGGGGGGGGGGGGGGGGGGGGGGGGGGGGGGGGGGGGGGGGGGGGGGGGGGGGGGGGGGGGGGGGGGGGGGGGGGGGGGGGGGGGGGGGGGGGGGGGGGGGGGGGGGGGGGGGGGGGGGGGGGGGGGGGGGGGGGGGGGGGGGGGGGGGGGGGGGGGGGGGGGGGGGGGGGGGGGGGGGGGGGGGGGGGGGGGGGGGGGGGGGGGGGGGGGGGGGGGGGGGGGGGGGGGGGGGGGGGGGGGGGGGGGGGGGGGGGGGGGGGGGGGGGGGGGGGGGGGGGGGGGGGGGGGGGGGGGGGGGGGGGGGGGGGGGGGGGGGGGGGGGGGGGGGGGGGGGGGGGGGGGGGGGGGGGGGGGGGGGGGGGGGGGGGGGGGGGGGGGGGGGGGGGGGGGGGGGGGGGGGGGGGGGGGGGGGGGGGGGGGGGGGGGGGGGGGGGGGGGGGGGGGGGGGGGGGGGGGGGGGGGGGGGGGGGGGGGGGGGGGGGGGGGGGGGGGGGGGGGGGGGGGGGGGGGGGGGGGGGGGGGGGGGGGGGGGGGGGGGGGGGGGGGGGGGGGGGGGGGGGGGGGGGGGGGGGGGGGGGGGGGGGGGGGGGGGGGGGGGGGGGGGGGGGGGGGGGGGGGGGGGGGGGGGGGGGGGGGGGGGGGGGGGGGGGGGGGGGGGGGGGGGGGGGGGGGGGGGGGGGGGGGGGGGGGGGGGGGGGGGGGGGGGGGGGGGGGGGGGGGGGGGGGGGGGGGGGGGGGGGGGGGGGGGGGGGGGGGGGGGGGGGGGGGGGGGGGGGGGGGGGGGGGGGGGGGGGGGGGGGGGGGGGGGGGGGGGGGGGGGGGGGGGGGGGGGGGGGGGGGGGGGGGGGGGGGGGGGGGGGGGGGGGGGGGGGGGGGGGGGGGGGGGGGGGGGGGGGGGGGGGGGGGGGGGGGGGGGGGGGGGGGGGGGGGGGGGGGGGGGGGGGGGGGGGGGGGGGGGGGGGGGGGGGGGGGGGGGGGGGGGGGGGGGGGGGGGGGGGGGGGGGGGGGGGGGGGGGGGGGGGGGGGGGGGGGGGGGGGGGGGGGGGGGGGGGGGGGGGGGGGGGGGGGGGGGGGGGGGGGGGGGGGGGGGGGGGGGGGGGGGGGGGGGGGGGGGGGGGGGGGGGGGGGGGGGGGGGGGGGGGGGGGGGGGGGGGGGGGGGGGGGGGGGGGGGGGGGGGGGGGGGGGGGGGGGGGGGGGGGGGGGGGGGGGGGGGGGGGGGGGGGGGGGGGGGGGGGGGGGGGGGGGGGGGGGGGGGGGGGGGGGGGGGGGGGGGGGGGGGGGGGGGGGGGGGGGGGGGGGGGGGGGGGGGGGGGGGGGGGGGGGGGGGGGGGGGGGGGGGGGGGGGGGGGGGGGGGGGGGGGGGGGGGGGGGGGGGGGGGGGGGGGGGGGGGGGGGGGGGGGGGGGGGGGGGGGGGGGGGGGGGGGGGGGGGGGGGGGGGGGGGGGGGGGGGGGGGGGGGGGGGGGGGGGGGGGGGGGGGGGGGGGGGGGGGGGGGGGGGGGGGGGGGGGGGGGGGGGGGGGGGGGGGGGGGGGGGGGGGGGGGGGGGGGGGGGGGGGGGGGGGGGGGGGGGGGGGGGGGGGGGGGGGGGGGGGGGGGGGGGGGGGGGGGGGGGGGGGGGGGGGGGGGGGGGGGGGGGGGGGGGGGGGGGGGGGGGGGGGGGGGGGGGGGGGGGGGGGGGGGGGGGGGGGGGGGGGGGGGGGGGGGGGGGGGGGGGGGGGGGGGGGGGGGGGGGGGGGGGGGGGGGGGGGGGGGGGGGGGGGGGGGGGGGGGGGGGGGGGGGGGGGGGGGGGGGGGGGGGGGGGGGGGGGGGGGGGGGGGGGGGGGGGGGGGGGGGGGGGGGGGGGGGGGGGGGGGGGGGGGGGGGGGGGGGGGGGGGGGGGGGGGGGGGGGGGGGGGGGGGGGGGGGGGGGGGGGGGGGGGGGGGGGGGGGGGGGGGGGGGGGGGGGGGGGGGGGGGGGGGGGGGGGGGGGGGGGGGGGGGGGGGGGGGGGGGGGGGGGGGGGGGGGGGGGGGGGGGGGGGGGGGGGGGGGGGGGGGGGGGGGGGGGGGGGGGGGGGGGGGGGGGGGGGGGGGGGGGGGGGGGGGGGGGGGGGGGGGGGGGGGGGGGGGGGGGGGGGGGGGGGGGGGGGGGGGGGGGGGGGGGGGGGGGGGGGGGGGGGGGGGGGGGGGGGGGGGGGGGGGGGGGGGGGGGGGGGGGGGGGGGGGGGGGGGGGGGGGGGGGGGGGGGGGGGGGGGGGGGGGGGGGGGGGGGGGGGGGGGGGGGGGGGGGGGGGGGGGGGGGGGGGGGGGGGGGGGGGGGGGGGGGGGGGGGGGGGGGGGGGGGGGGGGGGGGGGGGGGGGGGGGGGGGGGGGGGGGGGGGGGGGGTCGTGTCAGATAAGTGCCCGCAATACCGCTGCCTAACTGATTCATTTGTGAGAAGGTTTAAATTTACATCCTCGCGCAATTCTCACACTGTCGTATTTGATCTTTATGATAAATCATATACCATGGACCTAGAAGATTTTAGTACTGCTTGTAAACTCCCGCACTGGGGCAATGTTAGTGAACCTCACAAATCTGAATATAAAGACTTTCTTGCTAGCATTACTGTGGGGGAATCTAGGGAAATCACACAAGCTACCATAGGGAGCATTCATTTTCCTTCCATACATTATTTTGCTCTCTTCGTGGGGAGATGCATTAACGGTAAATATGAGGCTTGTCACATGTCTGTTCGAAATCTTAGTGTCCTCAAGAGTGCGGTATTAGGTGATAAACAATATAACTTGGGGGCTATTGTTCCACGAAGGTTGCATCTTAATAGTTTAAGTGGAGACTTGTTTGGTGGAATTTATGCAACCCGTGTAGCTAAGTATCTTGAGATACCCATACATGAGAATGATATGGAATTGCCTCCTCCTTATCTAGATTATAATGCTATGGTTCGTCATCAGTTTGTTGAGAGGAACGAACAGTTCCTCCAATACCGACTAATCTTTGATAGATGTCGCACTGTCCATGTTGCTCTCCCTGCTCCTGCTTTCTTTGACTTTTAGACAAAAGGGAGATATGTCATAACCAGGGAGGAGGCGAACGAGTATGAGAGGAGGATGGAGGCAGCCCGCCTCCAAGCTGCAACTCGTGAGGCAATAGCCGCTGCATCTCAGTATGACCCCAATTACAACTTTGGATATCCGCCAGGCCAGCCGTGGCCATAGACCAACTAAGGCCAAAAGCCTAAGCTTGGGGGAGTACGTATTTCTCATCGACATTACATTCATGTTCACACACTCATGCCAGTTGTTGGTGCTCATACTTTTTCATTGTACTATCCATGCTAGCTTATTTTCTTTTTAAGCCTTCTTCTTGTGTGTTTGAAAAACCTTAAGAAAAAACAAAAAAAATAGTTGTACCATTTAGCAAGTTTACTTTACATGCTTGTAGTAGTAATAATTAACAGAAAACCCAAAAAGATTTCTCGTTCTTCTTTTTTGTTGTTGGGATCTTTCTCGTGTAAATAGTTTTGTTTCTTTTCTTTTCTTTGCGGGTAGAGAGGAGAAGATCATGATGAAAATGTTGAGTGTATCTCATATGCATTATTGATGATCTAACAAAGAGCCCATATTACCTTGTCTTCTCCCTTGTATTGAATGCTTGCAGATTCCATCTTAGTCCAATTGCACATGCACTATTATTATTATCCACACCGTTCAGTCATGCAAGTGAAAGGCAATAGTGATGATATATGATGGACTGATTGAGATGAGAGAAGCTGGTATGAACTCGACCTATCTTGTTTTTGTAAATATGATTAGTTCATCGTTCCTGATTCGGCCTATTATGAATGAAACATGTTTGCCATGACAATTAGATATTATAGTTGCTCATGCCATGCTTAATTAGCTAGGAGTTTATAATGGTTTACCTTACGTGCCAACATGCTATTAAAATGGTTGTGATGTGGTTTGATAGGGTGGTATCCTCCTTTGAATGATTCGAGTGGCTTGACTTGGCACATGTTCACGCATGTAGTTGAAACAAAATCAACATAGCCTCCACTATATTTATGTTCAAGGTGAATTATATGGGGGGGGGGGGGGGGGGGGGGGGGGGGGGGGGGGGGGGGGGGGGGGGGGGGGGGGGGGGGGGGGGGGGGGGGGGGGGGGGGGGGGGGGGGGGGGGGGGGGGGGGGGGGGGGGGGGGGGGGGGGGGGGGGGGGGGGGGGGGGGGGGGGGGGGGGGGGGGGGGGGGGGGGGGGGGGGGGGGGGGGGGGGGGGGGGGGGGGGGGGGGGGGGGGGGGGGGGGGGGGGGGGGGGGGGGGGGGGGGGGGGGGGGGGGGGGGGGGGGGGGGGGGGGGGGGGGGGGGGGGGGGGGGGGGGGGGGGGGGGGGGGGGGGGGGGGGGGGGGGGGGGGGGGGGGGGGGGGGGGGGGGGGGGGGGGGGGGGGGGGGGGGGGGGGGGGGGGGGGGGGGGGGGGGGGGGGGGGGGGGGGGGGGGGGGGGGGGGGGGGGGGGGGGGGGGGGGGGGGGGGGGGGGGGGGGGGGGGGGGGGGGGGGGGGGGGGGGGGGGGGGGGGGGGGGGGGGGGGGGGGGGGGGGGGGGGGGGGGGGGGGGGGGGGGGGGGGGGGGGGGGGGGGGGGGGGGGGGGGGGGGGGGGGGGGGGGGGGGGGGGGGGGGGGGGGGGGGGGGGGGGGGGGGGGGGGGGGGGGGGGGGGGGGGGGGGGGGGGGGGGGGGGGGGGGGGGGGGGGGGGGGGGGGGGGGGGGGGGGGGGGGGGGGGGGGGGGGGGGGGGGGGGGGGGGGGGGGGGGGGGGGGGGGGGGGGGGGGGGGGGGGGGGGGGGGGGGGGGGGGGGGGGGGGGGGGGGGGGGGGGGGGGGGGGGGGGGGGGGGGGGGGGGGGGGGGGGGGGGGGGGGGGGGGGGGGGGGGGGGGGGGGGGGGGGGGGGGGGGGGGGGGGGGGGGGGGGGGGGGGGGGGGGGGGGGGGGGGGGGGGGGGGGGGGGGGGGGGGGGGGGGGGGGGGGGGGGGGGGGGGGGGGGGGGGGGGGGGGGGGGGGGGGGGGGGGGGGGGGGGGGGGGGGGGGGGGGGGGGGGGGGGGGGGGGGGGGGGGGGGGGGGGGGGGGGGGGGGGGGGGGGGGGGGGGGGGGGGGGGGGGGGGGGGGGGGGGGGGGGGGGGGGGGGGGGGGGGGGGGGGGGGGGGGGGGGGGGGGGGGGGGGGGGGGGGGGGGGGGGGGGGGGGGGGGGGGGGGGGGGGGGGGGGGGGGGGGGGGGGGGGGGGGGGGGGGGGGGGGGGGGGGGGGGGGGGGGGGGGGGGGGGGGGGGGGGGGGGGGGGGGGGGGGGGGGGGGGGGGGGGGGGGGGGGGGGGGGGGGGGGGGGGGGGGGGGGGGGGGGGGGGGGGGGGGGGGGGGGGGGGGGGGGGGGGGGGGGGGGGGGGGGGGGGGGGGGGGGGGGGGGGGGGGGGGGGGGGGGGGGGGGGGGGGGGGGGGGGGGGGGGGGGGGGGGGGGGGGGGGGGGGGGGGGGGGGGGGGGGGGGGGGGGGGGGGGGGGGGGGGGGGGGGGGGGGGGGGGGGGGGGGGGGGGGGGGGGGGGGGGGGGGGGGGGGGGGGGGGGGGGGGGGGGGGGGGGGGGGGGGGGGGGGGGGGGGGGGGGGGGGGGGGGGGGGGGGGGGGGGGGGGGGGGGGGGGGGGGGGGGGGGGGGGGGGGGGGGGGGGGGGGGGGGGGGGGGGGGGGGGGGGGGGGGGGGGGGGGGGGGGGGGGGGGGGGGGGGGGGGGGGGGGGGGGGGGGGGGGGGGGGGGGGGGGGGGGGGGGGGGGGGGGGGGGGGGGGGGGGGGGGGGGGGGGGGGGGGGGGGGGGGGGGGGGGGGGGGGGGGGGGGGGGGGGGGGGGGGGGGGGGGGGGGGGGGGGGGGGGGGGGGGGGGGGGGGGGGGGGGGGGGGGGGGGGGGGGGGGGGGGGGGGGGGGGGGGGGGGGGGGGGGGGGGGGGGGGGGGGGGGGGGGGGGGGGGGGGGGGGGGGGGGGGGGGGGGGGGGGGGGGGGGGGGGGGGGGGGGGGGGGGGGGGGGGGGGGGGGGGGGGGGGGGGGGGGGGGGGGGGGGGGGGGGGGGGGGGGGGGGGGGGGGGGGGGGGGGGGGGGGGGGGGGGGGGGGGGGGGGGGGGGGGGGGGGGGGGGGGGGGGGGGGGGGGGGGGGGGGGGGGGGGGGGGGGGGGGGGGGGGGGGGGGGGGGGGGGGGGGGGGGGGGGGGGGGGGGGGGGGGGGGGGGGGGGGGGGGGGGGGGGGGGGGGGGGGGGGGGGGGGGGGGGGGGGGGGGGGGGGGGGGGGGGGGGGGGGGGGGGGGGGGGGGGGGGGGGGGGGGGGGGGGGGGGGGGGGGGGGGGGGGGGGGGGGGGGGGGGGGGGGGGGGGGGGGGGGGGGGGGGGGGGGGGGGGGGGGGGGGGGGGGGGGGGGGGGGGGGGGGGGGGGGGGGGGGGGGGGGGGGGGGGGGGGGGGGGGGGGGGGGGGGGGGGGGGGGGGGGGGGGGGGGGGGGGGGGGGGGGGGGGGGGGGGGGGGGGGGGGGGGGGGGGGGGGGAGGGAAGCAGGGATTTGCAGAGGTGCCAGAGCTCGAGTTTTTGAAATAGAGAGGAATAATATTTTGAGCGGTATGCTTTCATTGTCAACATAACAACCAAGAGATCTCGGTATCTTCCATGCTACATACATTATAGGCGGTTCCCAAACAGATTGGTAAAGTTTTTACTCCCCCACCACCAACAAGCACATTCCACGGCTGATCCGAAACAACGGGTACCGTCCAACTAACAACAATCCTGGGGGAGTTTTGTTTGCAATTATTTTGATTTGATTTGAGCATGGGACTGGGCATCCCGGTTACCAGCCATTTTTTCGTGAATGATGAGCGGAGTCCACTCATGGTGAGAATAATCCACCTACCATGGAAGATACTGATAGCCCCCAGTCGCTACATGAGCGATTCGGGCATACAAAACAGATTATCATTTGAAGGTTTAGAGTTTGGCACATGCAAATTTACTTGGAACGGCAGGTAAATACCGCATATAGGAAGGTATGGTGGACTCATATGGAACAACTTTGGGGTTTATGGAAGTGGATGCACAAGCAGTATTCCCCCTTAGTACTAGTGAAGGCTAGAAAAAGACTGGGGAGCGACCAACTAGAGAGCGACAACAGTCATAAACATGCATTGAGAGTAACCAACATTGAGTGCAAGCATGAGTAGGATATAAATCACCATGAACATAAATATCCTGGAGGCTATGTCGATTTTGTTTCAACTACATGCGCGAACATGTGCCAAGTCAAGCCACTCGAATCATTCAAAGGAGGATACCATCCTATCATACTACATCACAACCATTTTAATTTCCATGTTGGCACGCAAGGTAAACCATTATAAACTCCTAGCTAATTAAGCATGGCATGAATAACTATAATCTCTAATTATCATTGCAAACATGTTTCATTCATAATAGGCTGAATCAGGAACGATGAACTAATCATATTTACAAAAAACAAGATAGGTCGAGTTCATACCAGCTTTTCCTCATCTCAATCATTTCATCATATATCGTCATTATTGCCATTCACTTGCACGACCGAACGGTGTGGATAATAATAAGAGTGCACGTGCATACGACTAAGCTAGAATCTGCAAACATTTATTCAAAGAAGAAGACAAGGTAATATGGGCTCTTTGTTAGATCAACAATAATGCATATGAGAGCCACTCAACATTTTCATCGTGGTCTTCTCCTCTCGACCCCCAAAGAAAAGAAAAGAATTTCAAAGAAACACACTGAAATGTTTTTGAAGTTTTTGTTTTTCTGAAGAAAGTAAAACAAGAACGAGAAAAAACTATTTACACGGGAAAGCT
>JAAAWM010011131.1:0-63457 GCA_036873465.1 Thinopyrum obtusiflorum
GACAAAACAAGAGACTCTCTATCATAAAGATCATGGTGCTACTTTGAAGCACAAATGTGGAAAAAAAGGATAGTAGCATTGTCCCTTTTTATTTCTTTTCTCTTTTTTTGGGCCTTCCTTTTTTTATTTGGCCTTTCTTCCCCCTTTTTCTTATTTTCTCTTTTTTTATTTGGGACAATGCTCTATTAATGATGATCATCACACTTCTATTTTTTTACAACTCAATGATTACAACTCGATACTAGAACAAAATATGACTCTACATGAATGCCTCCGGCGGTGTACCGGGATGGGCAATGAATCAAGAGTGACATGTATGATAAATTATGCATGGTGGCTTTGCCACAAATACGATGTCAACTACATGATCATGCAAGGCAATATGACAATGATGAAGCGTGTCATAATAAATGAAACGGTGGAAAGTTGCATGGCAATATATCTCGGAATGGCTATGGAAATGCCATAATAGGTAGGTATGGTGGCTGTTATGAGGAAGATATAAGGAGGTTTATGTGTGATAGAGCGTATCATATCACGGGGTTTGGATGCACCGGCGAAGTTTGCACCAACTCTCAAGGTGAGAAAGGGCAATGCACGGTACCGAAGAGGCTAGCAATGATGGAAAGGTGAGAGTGCGTATAATCCATGGACTCAACATTAGTCATAAAGAACTCACATACTTATTGCAAAAATCTACAAGTCATCAAAAGCCAAGCATTACGCGCATGCTCCTAGGGGGATAGATTGGTAGGAAAAGACCATCGCTCGTCCCCGACCGCCACTCATAAGGATGACAATCAAAGAACACCTCATGCTTCAAATTTGTTACACAACGGTTACCATACGTGCATGCTACAGGACTTGCAAACTTCAACACAAGTATTTCTCAAATTCACAACTACTCAACTAGCACGACTCTAATATTACCATCTTCATATCTCAAAACAATCATCAAGTATCAAACTTCTCATAGTATTCAATGCACTTTTTATGAAAGTTTTTATTATACCCATCTTGGATGCCTATCATATTAGGACTAATTTTATAGCCAAAGCAAATTACCATGCTGTTCTAAAGGACTCTCAAAATAATATAAGTGAAGCATGAGAGATCAATAATTTCTATAAAATAAAACCACCACCGTGCTCTAAGAGATATAAGTGAAGCACTAGAGCAAAATTATCTATCTCAAAAGATATGAGTGAAGCACATAGAGTATTCTAATAAATTACGATTCATGTGTGTCTCTCCCAAAAGGTGTGTACAGCAAGGATGATTGTGGTAAACTAAAAATAAAAGACTCAAATCATACAAGACGCTCCAAGCAAAACACATATCATGTGGTGAATAAAAATATAGCATCAAGTAAAGTTACCGATGGACGAAGACGAAAGAGGGGATGCCTTCCGGGGCATCCCCAAGCTTAGGCTTTTGGTTGTCCTTGAATTTTATCTTGGGGTGCCTTGGGAATCCCCAATCTTAGGCTCTTGCCACTCCTTATTCCATAATCCATCAAATCTTTACCCAAAACTTGAAAACTTCACAACACAAAACTCAACATAAAATCTCATGAGCTCCGTTAGCGAAAGAAAACAAACCACCACTTCAAGGTACTGTAATGAACTCATTCTTTATTTATATTGGTGTTAAACCTACTGTATTCCAACTTCTCTATGGTTCATACCCCCGATACTAGCCATAGATTCATCAAAATAAGCAAACAACACACGAAAAACAGAATCTGTCAAAAACAGAACAGTCTGTAGTAATCTGTATCAAACGTATACTTATGGAACTCCAAAAATTCTGAAATAAATTGGTGGACGTGAGGAATTTATCTATTAATCATCTTCAAAAAGAATCAACCTAAAAGTACTCTCCAGTAAAAAATGGCAACTAATCTCGTGGGCGCTAAAGTTTCTGTTTTTTACAGCAAGATCATAAAGACTTCACCCAAGTCTTCCCAAAGGTTCTACTTGGCACAAACACTAATCTTAAACATAAAAACACATCTAAACAGAAGCTAGATGAATTATTTATTACTAAACATAACCAAAAAGCAAGAAACAAAAATAAAATTGGGTTGCCTCCCAACATGCGCTATCGTTTAACGCCCCTAGCTAGGCATAAAGATTTCGATGATGCTCGCATAAGGACAAGAATTGAAGCACAAAGAGAGCATCATAAAACACGTGACAAACACATCTAAGTCTAACATACTTCCTATGCATAGGCATCTTATAGGCAAACAAATTATCAAGGCAAGCAAAAACTAGCATATGCAAGGAAGCGGAAAGAAACAATAGCAATCTCAACATAACGAGAGGTAATTTAGTAACATGAAAATTTCTACAACCATATTTTCCTCTCTCATAATAATTACATGTAGGATCATAAGAAAATTCAACAATATAGCTATCACAAAACATATTCTTAACACGATCCACATGTATGCAAAGTTTACACTCTTCCAAAACAGTGGGATTAACATTAACTAAAGTCATGACCTCTCCAAACCCACTTTTATCAAAAACTTCATAAGATTGAACATTCTCCAAATATGTGGGATCTAAAGTTGACACTCTTCCAAACCCACTTTCAATATTATTGCAAACATTATTATCAATCTCATATTCATCATGGGTCTTAAATAAATTTTCAAGATCATAAGAAGAATCACCCCAATCATGATCATTGCAACAAGTAGAGGACATAGCAAAACTAGCATCCCCAAGCTTAGGGTTTTGCATATTATTAGCACAATTTACATCAATAGAATTTATAATAAAATTATTGCAATCATGCTTTTTATTCAAAGATCTATCGTGAATCGCTTCATAAAGTACTTCATCACAATTTCAGATTCACGAATTTCAAGCAAAACCTCATAAAGATAATCTAGTGCACTCAACTCACTAGCAATAGAATCATCATAATTGGATCTCTTAAAGAGATTAGCAAGTGAATGAGGATCCATAACAATAGATTTTTAGCAAGCGAAGATGCAAGCACATAGAAGGCACATGGCAACACAAGCAAACGAAAAAGACGAACGGAAGAGGGGCGAATAAAACGGCAAGGGTGAAGTGGGGGAGAGGAAAACGAGAGGCAAATGGAGAATAATGTAATGTGAGGGATAAGAGTTTGTGATGGGTACTTGGTATGTCTTGACTTGACTTGACTTGGCGTAGATCTCCCCGGTAACGGCACCAGAAATCGCACGTTGGCGGGAGATCAAATCTTGACTTGACTTGGTGTAAGCCTCCCCGGCAACGGCGCCAGAAATCCTTCTTGCTACCTCTTGAGCACTGCGTTGGTTTTCCCTTGAAGAGGAAAGGGTGATGCAGCAAAGTAGCGTAAGTATTTCCCTTAGTTTTTGAGAACCAAGGTATCAATCCAGTAGGAGACTACACGCAAGTCGCCTCGTACCTACACAAAAAAATAAGAACCTTGCAACCAACGCGATAAAGGGGTTGTCAATCCCTTCACGGCCACTTGCAAAAGTGAGACCCCCCCCCCCCCCCCCCCCCCCCCCCCCCCCCCCCCCCCCCCCCCCCCCCCCCCCCCCCCCCCCCCCCCCCCCCCCCCCCCCCCCCCCCCCCCCCCCCCCCCCCCCCCCCCCCCCCCCCCCCCCCCCCCCCCCCCCCCCCCCCCCCCCCCCCCCCCCCCCCCCCCCCCCCCCCCCCCCCCCCCCCCCCCCCCCCCCCCCCCCCCCCCCCCCCCCCCCCCCCCCCCCCCCCCCCCCCCCCCCCCCCCCCCCCCCCCCCCCCCCCCCCCCCCCCCCCCCCCCCCCCCCCCCCCCCCCCCCCCCCCCCCCCCCCCCCCCCCCCCCCCCCCCCCCCCCCCCCCCCCCCCCCCCCCCCCCCCCCCCCCCCCCCCCCCCCCCCCCCCCCCCCCCCCCCCCCCCCCCCCCCCCCCCCCCCCCCCCCCCCCCCCCCCCCCCCCCCCCCCCCCCCCCCCCCCCCCCCCCCCCCCCCCCCCCCCCCCCCCCCCCCCCCCCCCCCCCCCCCCCCCCCCCCCCCCCCCCCCCCCCCCCCCCCCCCCCCCCCCCCCCCCCCCCCCCCCCCCCCCCCCCCCCCCCCCCCCCCCCCCCCCCCCCCCCCCCCCCCCCCCCCCCCCCCCCCCCCCCCCCCCCCCCCCCCCCCCCCCCCCCCCCCCCCCCCCCCCCCCCCCCCCCCCCCCCCCCCCCCCCCCCCCCCCCCCCCCCCCCCCCCCCCCCCCCCCCCCCCCCCCCCCCCCCCCCCCCCCCCCCCCCCCCCCCCCCCCCCCCCCCCCCCCCCCCCCCCCCCCCCCCCCCCCCCCCCCCCCCCCCCCCCCCCCCCCCCCCCCCCCCCCCCCCCCCCCCCCCCCCCCCCCCCCCCCCCCCCCCCCCCCCCCCCCCCCCCCCCCCCCCCCCCCCCCCCCCCCCCCCCCCCCCCCCCCCCCCCCCCCCCCCCCCCCCCCCCCCCCCCCCCCCCCCCCCCCCCCCCCCCCCCCCCCCCCCCCCCCCCCCCCCCCCCCCCCCCCCCCCCCCCCCCCCCCCCCCCCCCCCCCCCCCCCCCCCCCCCCCCCCCCCCCCCCCCCCCCCCCCCCCCCCCCCCCCCCCCCCCCCCCCCCCCCCCCCCCCCCCCCCCCCCCCCCCCCCCCCCCCCCCCCCCCCCCCCCCCCCCCCCCCCCCCCCCCCCCCCCCCCCCCCCCCCCCCCCCCCCCCCCCCCCCCCCCCCCCCCCCCCCCCCCCCCCCCCCCCCCCCCCCCCCCCCCCCCCCCCCCCCCCCCCCCCCCCCCCCCCCCCCCCCCCCCCCCCCCCCCCCCCCCCCCCCCCCCCCCCCCCCCCCCCCCCCCCCCCCCCCCCCCCCCCCCCCCCCCCCCCCCCCCCCCCCCCCCCCCCCCCCCCCCCCCCCCCCCCCCCCCCCCCCCCCCCCCCCCCCCCCCCCCCCCCCCCCCCCCCCCCCCCCCCCCCCCCCCCCCCCCCCCCCCCCCCCCCCCCCCCCCCCCCCCCCCCCCCCCCCCCCCCCCCCCCCCCCCCCCCCCCCCCCCCCCCCCCCCCCCCCCCCCCCCCCCCCCCCCCCCCCCCCCAAACTCAAGCAATATGATATAAACCCCATCTTTTTATCCTCGATGGCAACAACACAATGCGTGCCTTGCTGCCCCTGCTGTCACTGGGAAAGGACACCGCAAGATTGAACCCAAAGCTAAGCTCTTCTCCCATTGGAAGAAAGATCAATCTAGTAGGCCAAACTGAGGGAGTCCTGGACTAAGGGGTCCTCGGGCGTCCGGCCTATTATCTATGGGCCGGACTGGTGGGCTGTGAAGACATGAAGGCCGAAGACTCTACCCGTGTCCGGATTGGACTCTCCTTGGCGTGGAAGGCAAGCTTGGCGATCAACTATGAAGATTCCTTCCTATGTAACCGACTCTATGTAACCCTAGATCCCCCCGGTGTCTATATAAACCAGAGGGTGTAGTCTGGATAGCATATATTCATTACCATAGTCATATAGGCTAGACTTCTAGGGTTTAGCCATTACGATCTCGTGGTAGATCAACTCTTGTAATACTCATATTCATCAAGATCAATCAAGCAGGAAGTAGGGTATTACCTCCATAGAGAGGGCCCAAACCTGGGTAAACATCGTGTCCCCCGCCTCCTGTTACCATCGATCCTAGACGCACAGTTCGGGACCCCCTACCCGAGATCCGCCGGTTTTGACACCGACATTGGTGCTTTCATTGAGAGTTCCACTGTGACGTCGACAAAAGGTTCGATGACTCGCCTTGTCCTTAAAGACAACATCACCTCTGGGGGAGTCCTGGCCCCGGACCAAACCCTCCGGTTGGGCGGCTTTACCATGATCGCCCGTTCGGCCGTTAAGCCGACGATGACCACTCGGGCCATCGAAAACCCCCTTCGCATCAACTTCGAATACTCCAAACAGATGGATCCGGCAGAGCTTTCGTCCTTAAATGAGCTCCTAGATCGCATCGCCGCTTTGGGAATCGCCACAGATTACGATCGGATCAGGCCTAAAACCGATCAAGGAGAAATCAAGACTCCACCGCTCACCCACCAGATAGCGGTAGTTGAGGAGCAGGACGGCGAGTCTTCTTCTATATCAAAGACAGACTATGTTCGGATCGCCGATCAGGAAGAGCTGGACACTCACCAGCGAAAGGATGCGACCAGCCCTCCGAACATAGAATCGAACGGTAGTCCTAAACAATCAGAAGATATTCTGAAACCCGGACTGTTAAGTCCGGAAGGTCTTCAGACTCCGGATAATCGTTCAGGTCAGGGTTCGGATTTAATTCCACCCACCCACCCGGACGTAGACGCCCTTATGAGCGTAAAACAGCAGTCTCAGGAAACGGTTCACCACTTCTGGGCCAGATTCCTCCTTGTCAAAGACAGGGTAAAAGATTGCCTCGACGAGGACGCGATATCAGCGTTCCGCAACAATTGCGCGGATGAAGGAATCCTCAACGCCATCAATCGCCGCCGCATACTGAAGCGTTCACTGACTTAGCAACTATCGTACAGAAGTACAACGCGATGGAAAGCGCCTGGAAAACTCAGGCAGCTTGCTGGGAACCGTCGGTCCCAACTAAACTCCTCCTACAGACGAAGAGGGCGCGCCCCCGTGGCACGCCCAGTCCAATAGTCAAGAAACATAAACCCATCACGCGGCACGGCACCGTTCTGGAGGGATGGCTCGATGGCCCATGCAAAATACACATGACACTCAATGCCGTGGCAACCCACAGCCTTAGGGCATGTTGGATACTTCGGCAGGTAGCCAAGAGCGGTGAGGACATCCTTATCAAGAACACCCCAGAGCAGCACCCTCCAGAAAATGATGACACCAGAGTATTGACGGTCTTCGAGACATTCGCGTCAAACAACAAGCGCAAAAGGGCACTTCGCGACCTCGCCGAAGTCTGCCAAATCGCTGCAATAAACCCTTGGAACGACACGGCTATAACATTTAATGCCAGGGACGAACCGAGGTACAGGACAGTCCGAGTACCAGCCGCATTAGTCCTCAGTCCCATCATGGACGGGTTTCGACTTACCAAGGTCCTCATGGACGGCGGCAGCGGACTAAACCTCATTTACGAGGACACACTCCACAAAATGGAAATAGACAGCCCCCCCCCCCCCCCCCCCCCCCCCCCCCCCCCCCCCCCCCCCCCCCCCCCCCCCCCCCCCCCCCCCCCCCCCCCCCCCCCCCCCCCATTCAGCACGCCCGAGAATTATCGGTCCAAAGAAATCACTTTCCAAGTGGCCCCTTTCAGCAACGGATACCACGCCCTGTTGGGGCGGGACGCTTTTACACGCTTCCAAGCCATACCTCATTACGGGTATATGAAGCTCAAAATGCCCGGACCAAACGGTATAATCACCCTCGTCAGTGATCCGGACATAGCACTCCGTGCTGAAAACAAAACAGCATCCCTTGCCCTTGAGGCGCTATCCGAAGCCCTTGCGGCTGAAGAACTAACCGCACTACGCTCTACGGTGGACAGGAACGATGTGATCCTCGACAAACGCCCCAAATCCACCTCCTTCAAACCAGCAGAAGAAATAGTCAAATTCCAGGTCCACCCAATGGACCCCAAGAAGACAGCATCCATCGGAGCGCAACTGAACCCAATAGTCGACGCCGCATTACGAGAGTTCCTGCACGAAAATTGGGACATATTTGCCTGCACTACAAAAAAAAGACACATCCGTGACATTTTGGGCCGAACGAAAATCTTTTCTGTCATACTTATGACACTTCTATGACGATAATTATGACAAAACACGGTATCATCATAGATGTGGTGGGGTCCTACTTCTATGACAAAAAACCATGACAGAAAATGGGCTTTTCGTCCTGGGCGGGCCGGAGACGCAGCTGCATGACATTCTTTGGGCCGTCCATGATGGAAAAAACCGTGGTAGAAGTGAGGGCGAGGAAAATATCGGGGTGTTCCCGGTTACGGTGGGTGGTCGGGGCCGAGCGATGCACGTTTCTCTCGTACACGCACACGCGTGGGTGCGAGGCGTTGGGATCTAACTGAACCCGAGCGAGGCGTTGGGCTCTAACTGAACCCGAGCGATTGCACTGCAGGCTACGCGTTACTGAACCCGAGCGATCGATCGATGACTGTTAACTGAACCCGATCGAGCGATTCCTTCGCTACTGCTGCTAACTGAAGCCGATCGATGCTGCCTCTGGATGAACAGTGAGCGTTGCGGGGGGGAGGGGGGTGGGGTGGGGTTTGGATGACCCCCCCCCCCCCCCCCCCCCCCCCCCCCCCCCCCCCCCCCCCCCCCCCCCCCCCCCCCCCCCCCCCCCCCCCCCCCCCCCCCCCCCCCCCCCCCCCCCCCCCCCCCCCCCCCCCCCCCCCCCCCCCCCCCCCCCCCCCCCCCCCCCCCCCCCCCCCCCCCCCCCCCCCCCCCCCCCCCCCCCCCCCCCCCCCCCCCCCCCCCCCCCCCCCCCCCCCCCCCCCCCCCCCCCCCCCCCCCCCCCCCCCCCCCCCCCCCCCCCCCCCCCCCCCCCCCCCCCCCCCCCCCCCCCCCCCCCCCCCCCCCCCCCCCCCCCCCCCCCCCCCCCCCCCCCCCCCCCCCCCCCCCCCCCCCCCCCCCCCCCCCCCCCCCCCCCCCCCCCCCCCCCCCCCCCCCCCCCCCGGTACGCCACACCCCTCCCGATGAACAGGACCCCCGTTTCGACCGTAGCGCTCGAACACAAGTCCGTTTCCTCTATTTTGTGGTACGCCACACCCTTCCCGATCAACAGGACCCCCGTTTCGACCGTAGGAGGTCCGTTTCCTCCGTTTTGCGGTACGCCAGACCCCTCCTGATGAATAGGATCCCGTTTCGAACGTGGCCGGTTGAACACAAGGCCGTTTCCTCCGTTCTGCGGTACGCCAGGCCTCGTTCCATCGGCTGTTCCATCCAAGCCCTCCCGATGAACACGACGACGCATTCCGTTCCGACCCAGCCGGTTGGCTCCCCATGAACACGACGACGACGCTGTTTCTCCGTTCCGACCCAGCCATGTACATGAGCCCTGGCCGTACGTACGCGCGAGTAGGCGTTCGAGAACCCGCCCGTATGTACGTATGTGGCCGTATTTACTTTCTTGCACCCTGGCCGCTGTACGTACGTGCACGTGCTATGTGCGCGCCTCTACTACGACACGTGCGCGCCTCTACATCGACCAGTATGTACGTACGCGTTCGCGACCAGAATGACAATGCTACGTACGCTTCGACCAGGTGGGTCCCGACTGTCAGGCACTTCCTTGCGTGCGAAGATGTAGCTGGTGGGTCCCAGCAGTCAGGGAGGCGAATCGTTTTTTTGCCCGAACGCACTTCCTTGCGTGCGAAGATGTAGCTGGTGGGTCCCAGCAGTCAGGGGGAAACGTTTTTTTGCGAAATACGGTGGCCCATCCGGTGGGTCCCCGTTGTCAGGTGGAGGAATAATTATTTTGCGCGTAATAAGGAGGCACTTCCTTGCTGCGGCCGTGGACCCAGCTGTCAGCCTCTCCATGTACAGTCCACGTCCGATGGAAGCCGTTCCTTGACCACGTTGACCACGCCGCGCCGAGAGCACCAGGGCGGTGGACGACGGCGAGGCCTAGGAAGGGGACGACGCGGAGCCGGGGAAGATGCGGCAGTGGATGCCCACGCGTAGAGGAGTACGAGGGTTCACTGGTTCGCTGCGGTGTGAGGCTGCCGTCGCTGCAGAATAACAGGGGGCGTGAGTGAGTAGAGGGATGGCCTGGCCAGCGGTGGGAGTAGTAGGGGGCGGTGAGGCCTCCGCCGCATCGCAGCCGGCCACGGGAGGCAGGAGCACGAGGCACGACCGGCGCTGCTTTGGGCGGCTGGAGCAAGAAGACCAGAGGTTGAAGAAGCACTACGGCCGTTGGATGGACATCGTACGGTCACTGGAGCTAGAGTCATTCATATTGACTAAGTTGACAAAGCCCTCCGTCCCCGTCAACTTAGTTGGCCCACAAGTCAGCCTCCCACTATTGTGGGTCCCAGCTAGCAGGGGGGTATTCATTTTTTTTGCGTAATAAGGAGGCACTTCCTTGCGTGCGAAGATATAGCTGGTGGGTCCGACCTGTCAGCGGTGGGAACGTTTTTCGCGAAATACAGAGGCCCTTCCGGTGGGTCCCAGCTGTCAGGTGGAGGAATCATTATTTTGCGCGTAATAAGGAGGCATTTCCTTGCGTGCGGCCGTGGACCCAGCTGTCAGCCTCTCCACACACAGTCTACTTCCGATGGTGTCGTTCGTTGACCACGTTGACCACTCCGCGCCCCCCCCCCCCCCCCCCCCCCCCCCCCCCCCCCCCCCCCCCCCCCCCCCCCCCCCCCCCCCCCCCCCCCCCCCCCCCCCCCCCCCCCCCCCCCCCCCCCCCCCCCCCCCCCCCCCCCCCCCCCCCCCCCCCCCCCCCCCCCCCCCCCCCCCCCCCCCCCCCCCCCCCCCCCCCCCCCCCCCCCCCCCCCCCCCCCCCCCCCCCCCCCCCCCCCCCCCCCCCCCCCCCCCCCCCCCCCCCCCCCCCCCCCCCCCCCCCCCCCCCCCCCCCCCCCCCCCCCCCCCCCCCCCCCCCCCCCCCCCCCCCCCCCCCCCCCCCCCCCCCCCCCCCCCCCCCCCCCCCCCCCCCCCCCCCCCCCCCCCCCCCCCCCCCCCCCCCCCCCCCCCCCCCCCCCCCCCCCCCCCCCCCCCCCCCCCCAGCCTCCAAAAATGTGGCACGTATTCAACCCATTTTTTCAGAATTTACAGTCTATTTTTGCGGGGTAGAATTTACAGTCCATGTGATCTCTTTTTTTTTGAACTACAGTCCATTAGCTGGGCTGGGTGAACAAATAATGTAGCGTCCATGCGGCCCATTTATGTTTTTCCTAAAAAATTACAGGCCATTTGCAATTTCTTGAAATACACGATTTTGCTGGGCTTATTCTAATTATAATGTTGGGGTGGGCGCAGCAATGTTATCAAAAAATAAACAGGGGTTGAGCATTTTGTTATATATATATATTTAAATAATAAGTGATTTATTATTACATTGGTCCTTAAATCTTACCAAGCTTTTGTACACAATCACCAGGATTTTCGTTGCCAAAAAAAATCCAGGATTTTATTGTTAAGAAATTATTTTTATAAGTTAATAAGATGTGGGATATTGTTTTCTTACATATGTAAGTATCTGTTAAATATATGATGACAATAACAATAATATATAATAACATATAAAATAATTTTAATATATATAATATAGTTTGAAGGGAAACATAAGTTGGACCAGGCGTTCCTATTCTTATATAGAAAAATAGAACAGACCTCTGCGTTTTCTTCAAAAAAAATACATAAATTGGGCTGTCGATGTTTCAGGAAAAATAAAACCTCGGATGGGAGGTCCATAGGCCGGTCGATACATGACGGCCCTCAAGAAAATACAAACAGGCCTATGGACCTCCCATCCGAGGTCGTGGGCTGCGCATGTTAAAAAAGAAAGCCTAGACAGGGCCCCCCCCCCCCCCCCCCCCTCCCATCCGAGGTCGTGGGCTGCGCATGTTAAAAAAGAAAGCCTAGACGGGGCTGCCCAAAACCCAGCTGATACTTGCTGCCCCAGTGATAATAAATGATACCTGCCAGCTCCCCGGCTTCGTTGTGAATTTATCTCCTATACTAACTACGTTGAAGCACCTAAAAAAATATAACTATGTTGACAAACCCATGGGCCCCAACATCAGTATAGCATTAGGAGGAAGTATTTTTTCGACGAGGCACTTGCTTGCGTACGGCCATAGACCTGGTGGGTCCCGACTGTCTGCCTCTCCATGTACAGTCCTCTCCAGATTCCTCTCGTTTGTTCAGCATGTTCACAACGGCAGACAGCGGCGTCGCGGCGAGCGCACAAAGGTGCAGGAGGAGATTTGATGACCTGAGGAAGTGCCTTATTAGTAACGAAACAACTAAACTAGCCTAGTAGCTGAGTGACACTACCCGACAGCTGTTCCGCCCGGGTTCGATTCCACCTGTGCAGAGAAAATATCTCCAACATTTTTGCCTCTGCCTTTATTGACATGTGGGTCCCAATTGTCATCTACGCACACCCCCCCCCCCCCCCCCCCCCCCCCCCCCCCCCCCCCCCCCCCCCCCCCCCCCCCCCCCCCCCCCCCCCCCCCCCCCCCCCCCCCCCCCCCCCCCCCCCCCCCCCCCCCCCCCCCCCCCCCCCCCCCCCCCCCCCCCCCCCCCCCCCCCCCCCCCCCCCCCCCCCCCCCCCCCCCCCCCCCCCCCCCCCCCCCCCCCCCCCCCCCCCCCCCCCCCCCCCCCCCCCCCCCCCCCCCCCCCCCCCCCCCCCCCCCCCCCCCCCCCCCCCCCCCCCCCCCCCCCCCCCCCCCCCCCCCCCCCCCCCCCCCCCCCCCCCCCCCCCCCCCCCCCCCCCCCCCCCCCCCCCCCCCCCCCCCCCCCCCCCCCCCCCCCCCCCCCCCCCCCCCCCCCCCCCCCCCCCCCCCCCCCCCCCCCCCCCCCCCCCCCCCCCCCCCCCCCCCCCCCCCCCCCCCCCCCCCCCCCCCCCCCCCCCCCCCCCCCCCCCCCCCCCCCCCCCCCCCCCCCCCCCCCCCCCCCCCCCCCCCCCCCCCCCCCCCCCCCCCCCCCCCCCCCCCCCCCCCCCCCCCCCCCCCCCCCCCCCCCCCCCCCCCCCCCCCCCCCCCCCCCCCCCCCCCCCCCCCCCCCCCCCCCCCCCCCCCCCCCCCCCCCCCCCCCCCCCCCCCCCCCCCCCCCCCCCCCCCCCCCCCCCCCCCCCCCCCCCCCCCCCCCCCCCCCCCCCCCCCCCCCCCCCCCCCCCCCCCCCCCCCCCCCCCCCCCCCCCCCCCCCCCCCCCCCCCCCCCCCCCCCCCCCCCCCCCCCCCCCCCCCCCCCCCCCCCCCCCCCCCCCCCCCCCCCCCCCCCCCCCCCCCCCCCCCCCCCCCCCCCCCCCCCCCCCCCCCCCCCCCCCCCCCCCCCCCCCCCCCCCCCCCCCCCCCCCCCCCCCCCCCCCCCCCCCCCCCCCCCCCCCCCCCCCCCCCCCCCCCCCCCCCCCCCCCCCCCCCCCCCCCCCCCCCCCCCCCCCCCCCCCCCCCCCCCCCCCCCCCCCCCCCCCCCCCCCCCCCCCCCCCCCCCCCCCCCCCCCCCCCCCCCCCCCCCCCCCCCCCCCCCCCCCCCCCCCCCCCCCCCCCCCCCCCCCCCCCCCCCCCCCCCCCCCCCCCCCCCCCCCCCCCCCCCCCCCCCCCCCCCCCCCCCCCCCCCCCCCCCCCCCCCCCCCCCCCCCCCCCCCCCCCCCCCCCCCCCCCCCCCCCCCCCCCCCCCCCCCCCCCCCCCCCCCCCCCCCCCCCCCCCCCCCCCCCCCCCCCCCCCCCCCCCCCCCCCCCCCCCCCCCCCCCCCCCCCCCCCCCCCCCCCCCCCCCCCCCCCCCCCCCCCCCCCCCCCCCCCCCCCCCCCCCCCCCCCCCCCCCCCCCCCCCCCCCCCCCCCCCCCCCCCCCCCCCCCCCCCCCCCCCCCCCCCCCCCCCCCCCCCCCCCCCCCCCCCCCCCCCCCCCCCCCCCCCCCCCCCCCCCCCCCCCCCCCCCCCCCCCCCCCCCCCCCCCCCCCCCCCCCCCCCCCCCCCCCCCCCCCCCCCCCCCCCCCCCCCCCCCCCCCCCCCCCCCCCCCCCCCCCCCCCCCCCCCCCCCCCCCCCCCCCCCCCCCCCCCCCCCCCCCCCCCCCCCCCCCCCCCCCCCCCCCCCCCCCCCCCCCCCCCCCCCCCCCCCCCCCCCCCCCCCCCCCCCCCCCCCCCCCCCCCCCCCCCCCCCCCCCCCCCCCCCCCCCCCCCCCCCCCCCCCCCCCCCCCCCCCCCCCCCCCCCCCCCCCCCCCCCCCCCCCCCCCCCCCCCCCCCCCCCCCCCCCCCCCCCCCCCCCCCCCCCCCCCCCCCCCCCCCCCCCCCCCCCCCCCCCCCCCCCCCCCCCCCCCCCCCCCCCCCCCCCCCCCCCCCCCCCCCCCCCCCCCCCCCCCCCCCCCCCCCCCCCCCCCCCCCCCCCCCCCCCCCCCCCCCCCCCCCCCCCCCCCCCCCCCCCCCCCCCCCCCCCCCCCCCCCCCCCCCCCCCCCCCCCCCCCCCCCCCCCCCCCCCCCCCCCCCCCCCCCCCCCCCCCCCCCCCCCCCCCCCCCCCCCCCCCCCCCCCCCCCCCCCCCCCCCCCCCCCCCCCCCCCCCCCCCCCCCCCCCCCCCCCCCCCCCCCCCCCCCCCCCCCCCCCCCCCCCCCCCCCCCCCCCCCCCCCCCCCCCCCCCCCCCCCCCCCCCCCCCCCCCCCCCCCCCCCCCCCCCCCCCCCCCCCCCCCCCCCCCCCCCCCCCCCCCCCCCCCCCCCCCCCCCCCCCCCCCCCCCCCCCCCCCCCCCCCCCCCCCCCCCCCCCCCCCCCCCCCCCCCCCCCCCCCCCCCCCCCCCCCCCCCCCCCCCCCCCCCCCCCCCCCCCCCCCCCCCCCCCCCCCCCCCCCCCCCCCCCCCCCCCCCCCCCCCCCCCCCCCCCCCCCCCCCCCCCCCCCCCCCCCCCCCCCCCCCCCCCCCCCCCCCCCCCCCCCCCCCCCCCCCCCCCCCCCCCCCCCCCCCCCCCCCCCCCCCCCCCCCCCCCCCCCCCCCCCCCCCCCCCCCCCCCCCCCCCCCCCCCCCCCCCCCCCCCCCCCCCCCCCCCCCCCCCCCCCCCCCCCCCCCCCCCCCCCCCCCCCCCCCCCCCCCCCCCCCCCCCCCCCCCCCCCCCCCCCCCCCCCCCCCCCCCCCCCCCCCCCCCCCCCCCCCCCCCCCCCCCCCCCCCCCCCCCCCCCCCCCCCCCCCCCCCCCCCCCCCCCCCCCCCCCCCCCCCCCCCCCCCCCCCCCCCCCCCCCCCCCCCCCCCCCCCCCCCCCCCCCCCCCCCCCCCCCCCCCCCCCCCCCCCCCCCCCCCCCCCCCCCCCCCCCCCCCCCCCCCCCCCCCCCCCCCCCCCCCCCCCCCCCCCCCCCCCCCCCCCCCCCCCCCCCCCCCCCCCCCCCCCCCCCCCCCCCCCCCCCCCCCCCCCCCCCCCCCCCCCCCCCCCCCCCCCCCCCCCCCCCCCCCCCCCCCCCCCCCCCCCCCCCCCCCCCCCCCCCCCCCCCCCCCCCCCCCCCCCCCCCCCCCCCCCCCCCCCCCCCCCCCCCCCCCCCCCCCCCCCCCCCCCCCCCCCCCCCCCCCCCCCCCCCCCCCCCCCCCCCCCCCCCCCCCCCCCCCCCCCCCCCCCCCCCCCCCCCCCCCCCCCCCCCCCCCCCCCCCCCCCCCCCCCCCCCCCCCCCCCCCCCCCCCCCCCCCCCCCCCCCCCCCCCCCCCCCCCCCCCCCCCCCCCCCCCCCCCCCCCCCCCCCCCCCCCCCCCCCCCCCCCCCCCCCCCCCCCCCCCCCCCCCCCCCCCCCCCCCCCCCCCCCCCCCCCCCCCCCCCCCCCCCCCCCCCCCCCCCCCCCCCCCCCCCCCCCCCCCCCCCCCCCCCCCCCCCCCCCCCCCCCCCCCCCCCCCCCCCCCCCCCCCCCCCCCCCCCCCCCCCCCCCCCCCCCCCCCCCCCCCCCCCCCCCCCCCCCCCCCCCCCCCCCCCCCCCCCCCCCCCCCCCCCCCCCCCCCCCCCCCCCCCCCCCCCCCCCCCCCCCCCCCCCCCCCCCCCCCCCCCCCCCCCCCCCCCCCCCCCCCCCCCCCCCCCCCCCCCCCCCCCCCCCCCCCCCCCCCCCCCCCCCCCCCCCCCCCCCCCCCCCCCCCCCCCCCCCCCCCCCCCCCCCCCCCCCCCCCCCCCCCCCCCCCCCCCCCCCCCCCCCCCCCCCCCCCCCCCCCCCCCCCCCCCCCCCCCCCCCCCCCCCCCCCCCCCCCCCCCCCCCCCCCCCCCCCCCCCCCCCCCCCCCCCCCCCCCCCCCCCCCCCCCCCCCCCCCCCCCCCCCCCCCCCCCCCCCCCCCCCCCCCCCCCCCCCCCCCCCCCCCCCCCCCCCCCCCCCCCCCCCCCCCCCCCCCCCCCCCCCCCCCCCCCCCCCCCCCCCCCCCCCCCCCCCCCCCCCCCCCCCCCCCCCCCCCCCCCCCCCCCCCCCCCCCCCCCCCCCCCCCCCCCCCCCCCCCCCCCCCCCCCCCCCCCCCCCCCCCCCCCCCCCCCCCCCCCCCCCCCCCCCCCCCCCCCCCCCCCCCCCCCCCCCCCCCCCCCCCCCCCCCCCCCCCCCCCCCCCCCCCCCCCCCCCCCCCCCCCCCCCCCCCCCCCCCCCCCCCCCCCCCCCCCCCCCCCCCCCCCCCCCCCCCCCCCCCCCCCCCCCCCCCCCCCCCCCCCCCCCCCCCCCCCCCCCCCCCCCCCCCCCCCCCCCCCCCCCCCCCCCCCCCCCCCCCCCCCCCCCCCCCCCCCCCCCCCCCCCCCCCCCCCCCCCCCCCCCCCCCCCCCCCCCCCCCCCCCCCCCCCCCCCCCCCCCCCCCCCCCCCCCCCCCCCCCCCCCCCCCCCCCCCCCCCCCCCCCCCCCCCCCCCCCCCCCCCCCCCCCCCCCCCCCCCCCCCCCCCCCCCCCCCCCCCCCCCCCCCCCCCCCCCCCCCCCCCCCCCCCCCCCCCCCCCCCCCCCCCCCCCCCCCCCCCCCCCCCCCCCCCCCCCCCCCCCCCCCCCCCCCCCCCCCCCCCCCCCCCCCCCCCCCCCCCCCCCCCCCCCCCCCCCCCCCCCCCCCCCCCCCCCCCCCCCCCCCCCCCCCCCCCCCCCCCCCCCCCCCCCCCCCCCCCCCCCCCCCCCCCCCCCCCCCCCCCCCCCCCCCCCCCCCCCCCCCCCCCCCCCCCCCCCCCCCCCCCCCCCCCCCCCCCCCCCCCCCCCCCCCCCCCCCCCCCCCCCCCCCCCCCCCCCCCCCCCCCCCCCCCCCCCCCCCCCCCCCCCCCCCCCCCCCCCCCCCCCCCCCCCCCCCCCCCCCCCCCCCCCCCCCCCCCCCCCCCCCCCCCCCCCCCCCCCCCCCCCCCCCCCCCCCCCCCCCCCCCCCCCCCCCCCCCCCCCCCCCCCCCCCCCCCCCCCCCCCCCCCCCCCCCCCCCCCCCCCCCCCCCCCCCCCCCCCCCCCCCCCCCCCCCCCCCCCCCCCCCCCCCCCCCCCCCCCCCCCCCCCCCCCCCCCCCCCCCCCCCCCCCCCCCCCCCCCCCCCCCCCCCCCCCCCCCCCCCCCCCCCCCCCCCCCCCCCCCCCCCCCCCCCCCCCCCCCCCCCCCCCCCCCCCCCCCCCCCCCCCCCCCCCCCCCCCCCCCCCCCCCCCCCCCCCCCCCCCCCCCCCCCCCCCCCCCCCCCCCCCCCCCCCCCCCCCCCCCCCCCCCCCCCCCCCCCCCCCCCCCCCCCCCCCCCCCCCCCCCCCCCCCCCCCCCCCCCCCCCCCCCCCCCCCCCCCCCCCCCCCCCCCCCCCCCCCCCCCCCCCCCCCCCCCCCCCCCCCCCCCCCCCCCCCCCCCCCCCCCCCCCCCCCCCCCCCCCCCCCCCCCCCCCCCCCCCCCCCCCCCCCCCCCCCCCCCCCCCCCCCCCCCCCCCCCCCCCCCCCCCCCCCCCCCCCCCCCCCCCCCCCCCCCCCCCCCCCCCCCCCCCCCCCCCCCCCCCCCCCCCCCCCCCCCCCCCCCCCCCCCCCCCCCCCCCCCCCCCCCCCCCCCCCCCCCCCCCCCCCCCCCCCCCCCCCCCCCCCCCCCCCCCCCCCCCCCCCCCCCCCCCCCCCCCCCCCCCCCCCCCCCCCCCCCCCCCCCCCCCCCCCCCCCCCCCCCCCCCCCCCCCCCCCCCCCCCCCCCCCCCCCCCCCCCCCCCCCCCCCCCCCCCCCCCCCCCCCCCCCCCCCCCCCCCCCCCCCCCCCCCCCCCCCCCCCCCCCCCCCCCCCCCCCCCCCCCCCCCCCCCCCCCCCCCCCCCCCCCCCCCCCCCCCCCCCCCCCCCCCCCCCCCCCCCCCCCCCCCCCCCCCCCCCCCCCCCCCCCCCCCCCCCCCCCCCCCCCCCCCCCCCCCCCCCCCCCCCCCCCCCCCCCCCCCCCCCCCCCCCCCCCCCCCCCCCCCCCCCCCCCCCCCCCCCCCCCCCCCCCCCCCCCCCCCCCCCCCCCCCCCCCCCCCCCCCCCCCCCCCCCCCCCCCCCCCCCCCCCCCCCCCCCCCCCCCCCCCCCCCCCCCCCCCCCCCCCCCCCCCCCCCCCCCCCCCCCCCCCCCCCCCCCCCCCCCCCCCCCCCCCCCCCCCCCCCCCCCCCCCCCCCCCCCCCCCCCCCCCCCCCCCCCCCCCCCCCCCCCCCCCCCCCCCCCCCCCCCCCCCCCCCCCCCCCCCCCCCCCCCCCCCCCCCCCCCCCCCCCCCCCCCCCCCCCCCCCCCCCCCCCCCCCCCCCCCCCCCCCCCCCCCCCCCCCCCCTTCAAGATGAAGAGACAAGGCCCCGGCAAGAGGATCTTGCCGGGAAGAGACAAGGCCCCGGCAAGAGGAGCTTGCCGGGAAGGCCAACCACGGCACTTCAAGAAACTTGCCGCGATGCACCGCACGTCCCGGCAAGGTCCGGTGAGCGACAAGCTTCTGGACTCGACAAGACGACGACCCCGACAAGGTACTCGCCGGGGGCCCGCTGCCACTCTGTACCCACGCTCCAGCGCACCCACCCGCGTGTCGCCATGAGGCTTCCTCAGGGGCGCGTGGCGGGAGCCTGTGCAGCCAGGGGTACGCGGTGGCAAGCGGAGATGAAGAGAAGGCCATCGTGGCAAACGGTGGCGCTCCTAACGGTCACTTTTTGCACTGTTTAGGCAACTCAGACGGGCATTCAATGACCTTGTCCCCTGCCGTCAGAGTTAGGTAGGGTGCACTGTGTCCACAGTAGCGGTAGCTGCACCTACCGCATCCTTTTCCATTTTTACCCTTCTAGTCTACGTTGCCACCTGTCGGTGACCCCTTGAAAGTATAAAAGGAGGCCCAAGCGCAACGTAGAAGGGGTTCGGCTCATTCGAAACATCAGGAACACTCTCACGCTCGGTCTGGCAGCGTCCATCGCTCCTGAGCAAGAATTCAATACACACAAACAAGCAGCAGTAGGGTTTTACGCATCCGTGCGGCCCGAAGCTGGGTAAAACTGCTCGCGTGTACTGCCTCGATCCGCTCTTTGCGCGGCCTCCGCCCCCCTCCGAACCGAAAGCCCCCCCCCCCCCCCCCCCCCCCCCCCCCCCCCCCCCCCCCCCCCCCCCCCCCCCCCCCCCCCCCCCCCCCCCCCCCCCCCCCCCCCCCCCCCCCCCCCCCCCCCCCCCCCCCCCCCCCCCCCCCCCCCCCCCCCCCCCCCCCCCCCCCCCCCCCCCCCCCCCCCCCCCCCCCCCCCCCCCCCCCCCCCCCCCCCCCCCCCCCCCCCCCCCCCCCCCCCCCCCCCCCCCCCCCCCCCCCCCCCCCCCCCCCCCCCCCCCCCCCCCCCCCCCCCCCCCCCCCCCCCCCCCCCCCCCCCCCCCCCCCCCCCCCCCCCCCCCCCCCCCCCCCCCCCCCCCCCCCCCCCCCCCCCCCCCCCCCCCCCCCCCCCCCCCCCCCCCCCCCCCCCCCCCCCCCCCCCCCCCCCCCCCCCCCCCCCCCCCCCCCCCCCCCCCCCCCCCCCCCCCCCCCCCCCCCCCCCCCCCCCCCCCCCCCCCCCCCCCCCCCCCCCCCCCCCCCCCCCCCCCCCCCCCCCCCCCCCCCCCCCCCCCCCCCCCCCCCCCCCCCCCCCCCCCCCCCCCCCCCCCCCCCCCCCCCCCCCCCCCCCCCCCCCCCCCCCCCCCCCCCCCCCCCCCCCCCCCCCCCCCCCCCCCCCCCCCCCCCCCCCCCCCCCCCCCCCCCCCCCCCCCCCCCCCCCCCCCCCCCCCCCCCCCCCCCCCCCCCCCCCCCCCCCCCCCCCCCCCCCCCCCCCCCCCCCCCCCCCCCCCCCCCCCCCCCCCCCCCCCCCCCCCCCCCCCCCCCCCCCCCCCCCCCCCCCCCCCCCCCCCCCCCCCCCCCCCCCCCCCCCCCCCCCCCCCCCCCCCCCCCCCCCCCCCCCCCCCCCCCCCCCCCCCCCCCCCCCCCCCCCCCCCCCCCCCCCCCCCCCCCCCCCCCCCCCCCCCCCCCCCCCCCCCCCCCCCCCCCCCCCCCCCCCCCCCCCCCCCCCCCCCCCCCCCCCCCCCCCCCCCCCCCCCCCCCCCCCCCCCCCCCCCCCCCCCCCCCCCCCCCCCCCCCCCCCCCCCCCCCCCCCCCCCCCCCCCCCCCCCCCCCCCCCCCCCCCCCCCCCCCCCCCCCCCCCCCCCCCCCCCCCCCCCCCCCCCCCCCCCCCCCCCCCCCCCCCCCCCCCCCCCCCCCCCCCCCCCCCCCCCCCCCCCCCCCCCCCCCCCCCCCCCCCCCCCCCCCCCCCCCCCCCCCCCCCCCCCCCCCCCCCCCCCCCCCCCCCCCCCCCCCCCCCCCCCCCCCCCCCCCCCCCCCCCCCCCCCCCCCCCCCCCCCCCCCCCCCCCCCCCCCCCCCCCCCCCCCCCCCCCCCCCCCCCCCCCCCCCCCCCCCCCCCCCCCCCCCCCCCCCCCCCCCCCCCCCCCCCCCCCCCCCCCCCCCCCCCCCCCCCCCCCCCCCCCCCCCCCCCCCCCCCCCCCCCCCCCCCCCCCCCCCCCCCCCCCCCCCCCCCCCCCCCCCCCCCCCCCCCCCCCCCCCCCCCCCCCCCCCCCCCCCCCCCCCCCCCCCCCCCCCCCCCCCCCCCCCCCCCCCCCCCCCCCCCCCCCCCCCCCCCCCCCCCCCCCCCCCCCCCCCCCCCCCCCCCCCCCCCCCCCCCCCCCCCCCCCCCCCCCCCCCCCCCCCCCCCCCCCCCCCCCCCCCCCCCCCCCCCCCCCCCCCCCCCCCCCCCCCCCCCCCCCCCCCCCCCCCCCCCCCCCCCCCCCCCCCCCCCCCCCCCCCCCCCCCCCCCCCCCCCCCCCCCCCCCCCCCCCCCCCCCCCCCCCCCCCCCCCCCCCCCCCCCCCCCCCCCCCCCCCCCCCCCCCCCCCCCCCCCCCCCCCCCCCCCCCCCCCCCCCCCCCCCCCCCCCCCCCCCCCCCCCCCCCCCCCCCCCCCCCCCCCCCCCCCCCCCCCCCCCCCCCCCCCCCCCCCCCCCCCCCCCCCCCCCCCCCCCCCCCCCCCCCCCCCCCCCCCCCCCCCCCCCCCCCCCCCCCCCCCCCCCCCCCCCCCCCCCCCCCCCCCCCCCCCCCCCCCCCCCCCCCCCCCCCCCCCCCCCCCCCCCCCCCCCCCCCCCCCCCCCCCCCCCCCCCCCCCCCCCCCCCCCCCCCCCCCCCCCCCCCCCCCCCCCCCCCCCCCCCCCCCCCCCCCCCCCCCCCCCCCCCCCCCCCCCCCCCCCCCCCCCCCCCCCCCCCCCCCCCCCCCCCCCCCCCCCCCCCCCCCCCCCCCCCCCCCCCCCCCCCCCCCCCCCCCCCCCCCCCCCCCCCCCCCCCCCCCCCCCCCCCCCCCCCCCCCCCCCCCCCCCCCCCCCCCCCCCCCCCCCCCCCCCCCCCCCCCCCCCCCCCCCCCCCCCCCCCCCCCCCCCCCCCCCCCCCCCCCCCCCCCCCCCCCCCCCCCCCCCCCCCCCCCCCCCCCCCCCCCCCCCCCCCCCCCCCCCCCCCCCCCCCCCCCCCCCCCCCCCCCCCCCCCCCCCCCCCCCCCCCCCCCCCCCCCCCCCCCCCCCCCCCCCCCCCCCCCCCCCCCCCCCCCCCCCCCCCCCCCCCCCCCCCCCCCCCCCCCCCCCCCCCCCCCCCCCCCCCCCCCCCCCCCCCCCCCCCCCCCCCCCCCCCCCCCCCCCCCCCCCCCCCCCCCCCCCCCCCCCCCCCCCCCCCCCCCCCCCCCCCCCCCCCCCCCCCCCCCCCCCCCCCCCCCCCCCCCCCCCCCCCCCCCCCCCCCCCCCCCCCCCCCCCCCCCCCCCCCCCCCCCCCCCCCCCCCCCCCCCCCCCCCCCCCCCCCCCCCCCCCCCCCCCCCCCCCCCCCCCCCCCCCCCCCCCCCCCCCCCCCCCCCCCCCCCCCCCCCCCCCCCCCCCCCCCCCCCCCCCCCCCCCCCCCCCCCCCCCAGCACCTCTGTAAGTTCTACCCATGAGGCAAGGCCCAGTGCCTGTGAAGGTCTCCGCTCGTGACACTCTCACATAATAATGAGTGGGGCTGTACACGCCCTGGAGTCTCCGGAGTGCCGCCCTTGGGCCTCGGGGGCTCCCTCCCACGTCCTAGTGGCAGCACATAGCTCCGCGCTGGTGAGAAGACTAGACTAGGTGCCGGACACGGCTGTTCATTTGCTTTCCGTAGTTGGCTTGCCCTTCTTTAATGGAAATTTGAATTCTGATGTTTCTCGTTGGCTTGATTCGGTTCCCCTTTTCTATTTCTTCCCTTGGTTCTCTGTTTTGCCCGGCGCTCTCCCTCGCGCGCCTCGCGAGGGGGCTAGACAGGTGCATGCATAAGCGCTTCTCCTGGTATCCACGAGGCACCCTCGTTCGAGCTCGCAACTGGTGCACCCCCCATTTTTAAGTCTGTGCCCCTCGGGTACTGCGATGTGGTGCGCTAGGTCATGACCAGCCATGCCTGGGGCCCTGAGCAAGGAAGAATAGGGGCTTCTTAACGAATTTTTGTAGTATCTCGATGCCCCCCCAAGTCCGCAGCAGGGTGGTCTCAGCAGGTACTGGGAGATGCGCGCCTCAGGAGGTGGAAACTACTTCAGACATATCGAGCTAAGTTATCCTTACATGCCTACGTAAAGCACTGAAGCCACAGCAGAACTCAGAAGTGATAAACATAGCAAAAGGCAAGAAAAGTGTTATGGTTCGGGGGGGGGGGGGGGGGGGGGGGGGGGGGGGGGGGGGGGGGGGGGGGGGGGGGGGGGGGGGGGGGGGGGGGGGGGGGGGGGGGGGGGGGGGGGGGGGGGGGGGGGGGGGGGGGGGGGGGGGGGGGGGGGGGGGGGGGGGGGGGGGGGGGGGGGGGGGGGGGGGGGGGGGGGGGGGGGGGGGGGGGGGGGGGGGGGGGGGGGGGGGGGGGGGGGGGGGGGGGGGGGGGGGGGGGGGGGGGGGGGGGGGGGGGGGGGGGGGGGGGGGGGGGGGGGGGGGGGGGGGGGGGGGGGGGGGGGGGGGGGGGGGGGGGGGGGGGGGGGGGGGGGGGGGGGGGGGGGGGGGGGGGGGGGGGGGGGGGGGGGGGGGGGGGGGGGGGGGGGGGGGGGGGGGGGGGGGGGGGGGGGGGGGGGGGGGGGGGGGGGGGGGGGGGGGGGGGGGGGGGGGGGGGGGGGGGGGGGGGGGGGGGGGGGGGGGGGGGGGGGGGGGGGGGGGGGGGGGGGGGGGGGGGGGGGGGGGGGGGGGGGGGGGGGGGGGGGGGGGGGGGGGGGGGGGGGGGGGGGGGGGGGGGGGGGGGGGGGGGGGGGGGGGGGGGGGGGGGGGGGGGGGGGGGGGGGGGGGGGGGGGGGGGGGGGGGGGGGGGGGGGGGGGGGGGGGGGGGGGGGGGGGGGGGGGGGGGGGGGGGGGGGGGGGGGGGGGGGGGGGGGGGGGGGGGGGGGGGGGGGGGGGGGGGGGGGGGGGGGGGGGGGGGGGGGGGGGGGGGGGGGGGGGGGGGGGGGGGGGGGGGGGGGGGGGGGGGGGGGGGGGGGGGGGGGGGGGGGGGGGGGGGGGGGGGGGGGGGGGGGGGGGGGGGGGGGGGGGGGGGGGGGGGGGGGGGGGGGGGGGGGGGGGGGGGGGGGGGGGGGGGGGGGGGGGGGGGGGGGGGGGGGGGGGGGGGGGGGGGGGGGGGGGGGGGGGGGGGGGGGGGGGGGGGGGGGGGGGGGGGGGGGGGGGGGGGGGGGGGGGGGGGGGGGGGGGGGGGGGGGGGGGGGGGGGGGGGGGGGGGGGGGGGGGGGGGGGGGGGGGGGGGGGGGGGGGGGGGGGGGGGGGGGGGGGGGGGGGGGGGGGGGGGGGGGGGGGGGGGGGGGGGGGGGGGGGGGGGGGGGGGGGGGGGGGGGGGGGGGGGGGGGGGGGGGGGGGGGGGGGGGGGGGGGGGGGGGGGGGGGGGGGGGGGGGGGGGGGGGGGGGGGGGGGGGGGGGGGGGGGGGGGGGGGGGGGGGGGGGGGGGGGGGGGGGGGGGGGGGGGGGGGGGGGGGGGGGGGGGGGGGGGGGGGGGGGGGGGGGGGGGGGGGGGGGGGGGGGGGGGGGGGGGGGGGGGGGGGGGGGGGGGGGGGGGGGGGGGGGGGGGGGGGGGGGGGGGGGGGGGGGGGGGGGGGGGGGGGGGGGGGGGGGGGGGGGGGGGGGGGGGGGGGGGGGGGGGGGGGGGGGGGGGGGGGGGGGGGGGGGGGGGGGGGGGGGGGGGGGGGGGGGGGGGGGGGGGGGGGGGGGGGGGGGGGGGGGGGGGGGGGGGGGGGGGGGGGGGGGGACGGAGATCTCCACCGCGACCCATGAGGCCTTGCTGCAGCAGCCGTCCGCCTGCAGCCAGAGGCCGCTGGGACCCGAAGTCGCTAGCTCACCGGCAAAGGAGCGCGGAAGCTGGAGCCAGGTGCCGGTCGGGTTCCTCGACCACACAATGAACTCCAGCAGCACCTCCGCCGAGTGGAAGCGCGGCCGAGGAGGCCTAGCGACCACGGCGCGCCTCCCCTCATCGACGGGACCGCCATGCCTCAAGTGGCTTCCACCAGGCGGAGAAACGCCGCCTCGGACGCCCGGAGCAGCACCGGACCCCGAAGAGACTCGTCCTCGCCCGCGAGGAACCATAGCGGGGGTCGCGGCGTGCTTGCGAGGGCAACACCGCGCCCTCTTGGGCGGGGGAGAGCCGGGCCCCTCTTGGCGAGCCTTCCCTTTCTCCGCGGCCGAGAACCTCTTCGTCAGTGCCATGGGTGTCACTGCTAGCAGTGAAACGAGGAGCAAGGAAGAAGAAGCAAGCGGAACAGAGGAAGAGATGGGCGACGGGGGCTCCGCCCCCCTCCCCATTTATAGCAGGAGGAGGCCAACCGACGCCCCCCATGATCACGGGTAATGATGGCTTTTCTGCATGCACCAGTGACTCGTCAAGTCGGGCAGTTGCCGAGGCAGCATGGGGAAGCGGAGACGCTCATGTCCCATCAGTCACCACTCGTCAATCAAGGCCGCAGGCGGTTGGGGCCCGCGGCGCTCCACACTTGCCCCTTGGCTTCGCCTCAAAGCCAAGTCCGACTGCGCCTTGGGCCTGGGGGCTACTGTCGGCGTTCTGGGAACGGGGGTTCCCAGACTTGCCTGCCTGCGGCCCACGGCGTGGCTCCGCTAACGGCCTGGTATGGCCCATCTTCACCAGCAAACACTCAAGACCCTTGCGAGGGGCCAAGCCTCGCGAGGCGGGCGACACAAGACCTCCTCAGGGGCAGCCCCACTAGGCTGGCTCACGAGGAGCGGAGAGATCAAGGCGAGGGGCACCTCGTGAGGTTCCCATGACGTGAGCCATGACGACCAAGGCCAGGCGGGCGCCAGCGGGCGCAGAGTACTGGTTTCCTCTTTGGTGCTAAAAGAGCAGGCGTAGGCGAGGAGTCCCGAGGCATCAGGCAAAGGTTTCCATATCGCGTCACCAACAGAGCCTTTGGCAGGCGAAGACCACCTTTTTTCAGGGTAGCTTGTACTAGCTGTCCCCCTTCAAATTGGCCGTTGTGGGATCCCTTCCCGCCTAATATTTGGGAAGAGGACCCGGGCCCCTATTAATAGGACGAGCCACCACCGTAGAAGGTAACTCATCTTGGATCAGATCCATTCCATCCACACATGCACAAGCTCACCGAGCTCAAGAACACCTCTCCTCAGGAGGTAGTTCTTCCCTTGTACTTGTTCATCCCCGCCTACAAGGCAATCCACCACACCACAATGGAGTAGGGTATTACACCACATCGGTGGCCCGAACCAGTATAAACTCTTGTGTCCCTTGTTCCTCGGGTTCGGCGAGCTAGGCTTTGAGATCATGGTGAGAGCGTGAGCAAAAGGGAGAGAGATCTTCATGCGCACCCCAGAGTTCGAACCTAAAGGGTTTTGCCGGAACCCGAAATCCGACAAAGATTTCTACCGGAGAAACAAAGACAAGAACGTGCATCAACCCCTATGCGTAGATTACCCCAATGTCACCTTGGGAATCCGCGATTTGAGTGCCAAGACATATATCAAGTGAGTCAATACGATACCCCATTGTCACCACGAGTATTCATATGCAAACCATATATCAAGTGCTCTCAAATCCATAAAAGTATTCAATCCGATAACAACGAAATCTCAAAGGGAAAAACTCAATTCATCACAACAAGATAGAGAGGGGAAAACACCATATGATCTGACTATATTAATAAAGCCCGTGATACATCAAGATCGTGACATCTTAAGAACACGAGAGCGAGAGATTAAACACATAGCTACTGGTACAAACCCTTAGCCCCGAGGGTGGACTACTCCCTCCTCATCGTGGTGGCCGCCGGGATGACGAAGATGCCCACCAGTGATGATTTCCCCCTCTGGCAGAGTGCCGGAACGAGGTCTAGATTGGTTTTCGGTGGCTACAGAGCCTTGCGGCGGCGAAACTTCTGATCTAGGTTAACCCCGATGATTTTCGGAATATTTGGGGATTTATAGGGTAAAGAGGGGGTGCGGGAGGCCACCGAGGTGGGCACAACCCACCTGGGCGCGTCTGGCCCCCCAGGCGCGCCCTGGTGGGTTGTGCCCCCCTCGGGGCACCTCCCAGGTGCTGCTCTGGCCCATGGGTGGTCTTCTGGTCCATAAAAATCCACAAAAAGTTTCGCGGTGTTTGGACTCTGTTTGACATTGATTTCCTGTGATGTAAAAAACAAGCAAAAAATAGCAACTGGCACGGGGCACTGGGTCAATAGGTTAGTCCCAAAAATGATATAACGTTGCTATAAAATGATTGTAAAGCATCCAAGAATGATAATAAAACAACATGAATACTTCATAAATTATAGATACATTGCAGACGTATCAGCATCCCCAAGCTTAATTCCTACTCGTCCTCGAGTAGGTAAATGATAAAATAAATAATTTATGAAGTGTGAATGCTAGCAAAGTGCATAAGTTTGATTAATGATTATTTCAATCACTTTTCCTAGCATCATGACAACAACTCTTTCTTATAAAATCTCTTACGTTTAAAGTAGCAACCAATTCACATGCTAAGGTTCAAACAATGGATTCTCTTGAAACTCAACAACCTATGTTCTCAGTCACCAAGCAATTGTAATTCAACTTATTAAACAGAGTCCAAGTAAGAGATCCACATACTCAACCATCATATAGTCTTCTATGATTGCTAACACTCACCGCATACGCATGAGCAAAACGTTTCAACCGGACACATAGAAAGATAGGGGCTTATAGTTTTGCCTCCCAACGTATTCACCTCAAGGGTGATGTCAACAACAATAACTCATGCTACCCATATCCAACTAGAAATATGTGCCTAGATCTTTCCTCACCACATGATGCTTGCCAAATAAAAAAAAAGGAATAGAGAGAAAAACTTTGACTCTTTGCATAAAAGTAAATACTGAAAAGTAAAAGATAGGCCCTTCACAGAGGGAAGCAGAGGTTGCCATGCGCTTATTTGTTTGTACGCTCAACCCCTTAGTGCAAAAGAACGTCACGTTATATTTCCCCTTATGATAGCAACCTTTATTACGCCGTCCGTTGCTTTTATTACTTTGCCATCACAACTTCGTACAACGCTCAATTTTCTCTTACACTAAATGATCTCACATTCTCACACTTTTAGAAGCAATTTTTATTGCCTTATTGCACCGATGACAACTTAATTGAAGGATCCTATTCAATCCTTAGGTAGGTATGGTGGACTCTTGAAAATAAGATTTGGGTTTAAGGGTTTTTTGATGCACAAGTAGTATCTCTACTTGGTGCGGAATTTTTGGCTAGCAAAGATGGGGGGCAAGCACCACATGTTGAAGGATCTATGACAATATAACTTCTATGTGAATATGAACAAACATAAACCATTACGTTGTCTTCCTTGTCCAACGTCAACAATTTTGGCATATAATATTTTGATGGGGGCTCACAATCACAAAAGATTTCCAAGATAGTGTATTTTCATGTGAAAGTTCTCTTCTTTATACTAATTATTCATGAATTGCTTGTATGACCAGTATTGTGATTGTCAGGCTTCAAAAGATTTCACTTTCTAAACCTAATGTGAAGCTACCACTAGGCATGGTAAAATTTCAACTTCTTGATATTCAATTCATTCAACAATTTACTCATAGGATATAAGTGAAGCACAAGAGTAAATGACGAGCTACTGAAAAAAAGATATAAGTGAAGATCAAGCGAGTAGTTAAGTAAATAGGTAGCTATTTGAGGACTCTCTCTTATTCAAAAACTTTCAGATCTAAGCATTTTATCAAAACAGCAAACAAAACAAAATAAAATGACATTCCAAGAATAGCACACATCATGTGAAGAAGCAAAAACTTAGACTCAACCGATACTAACCGATAATTGTTGAAGAAGAAAGGTGGAATGCCTACTGGGGCATCCCCAAGCTTAGATGCTTGAGACCTCTTGAAATATTATCTTGGGATGCCTTGGGCATCCCCAAGCTTGAGCTTTTGTGTCTCCTTAATTCTTCTCATATCACGGTTTTCCTAAATCTCAAAAGCTTCATCCACACAAAACTCAACAAGAACTCGTGAGATAAGTTAGTATAAACCAATGCAAAAACCTTATCATTCTCTACTGTAGCAAATCACTAAAATTATTATTCAACATTGCACACTAAATTCCTCTGCATATTTAATACTCCTATACTCAAAGAGAAACATTAAACAAGCAAACATATGCAAACAATGCAAACATAACAGCAATCTGCCAAAACAGTACAGTCTATAAAGAATACAGGAGTATCAATACTTCTTAAACTCCAAAGATAATGAAAATTTATGAAACTGTAGAAAATGTATCAGAGCTTATTGTGCAAAAACTTTCAACATTTTATCACATTCTGACTTTTCTAGGTAATTTTTGCAACATCGATAAACTTTCTGTTTTGAAACAGCAACTCATATACTTGCAAGATAAGCATGGCAAAGACTATACTTGATATTTTTATTGAAAAGAAAGATGAAAAATATTATTCTAAATAACAGCAAGCAAATCCCAACAAAATAAAATGATGCTCCAAGCAAAACACATATCATGTGATGAATGAAAACATAGCTCCGAGTGAGGTTACTGATAACGTTGGAGACGAAAGAGGGGATGCCTTCCGGGGCATCCCCAAGCTTAGTTGCTTGGATCTTCCTTTGATATTAACTTGGGGTGCCTTGGGCATCCCCAAGCTTAGGGTCTTGTCATTCCATATTCCCCTCATATCGTTATCTCACCCAAAACTTGAAAACTTCAATCACACAAAACTTCACGGAACTTTGTGAGATAGGTTAGTATGATAAAGAGCAAACCATTTCACTTTTGGTACTGTCAAAGACAAGATTCATAATTGTTCTAAAACCATGACTACTGTAGCATATCATTTCCACAATTTATATTGAGAAATATAAGCCATGGAAACTAGAAAACAAGCAAACTATGCATTGAGAACAAAATCTGTCAAAAACATAACAGTTTGTAGTAATCTGTAATCCAACCATACTTCTGCTACTCCAAAAATCCTGAAAAAATAGGAAAAGCTGGGTAATTTCTATTAATCTTCTTCAAAAAGAATCAGCATTTTATCGCGCTTCTGTTCAAAATGAGAATTGTTTTCCTGAGCGCAAAAGTTTCTGTTTTTCAGCAAGATCAAATCAACTATCACCGTAAGCCATCCCAAAGGTCTTACTTGGCACTTTATTGAAATGAAAGCAATAAAACATGATTACTACAGTAGCCTAATCATGTGAACACACAAAAACAGTAGGTAAAAGTGTTGGGTTGTCTCCCAACAAGCGCTTTTCTTTAATGCCTTTTAATCTAGGCATGATGATTTCAATGATGCTCGCATAAAAGATAAGAATTGAAACATAAAGAGAGCATCATGAATCACATGACAAGCACATTTAAGCCCATGCTTCCTATGCATAGGGATTTTGTGAGCAAACACCTTATGGGAACAAGAATCAAATAGCATAGGAAGGCAAAACAAGCATAACTTCAAAACTTTCAACGCATAGAGAGGAAACTTGATATTATTGCAATTATTACAAGCATAAGTTCCTCCCTCATAATAATTTTCAGTAGGATCATGAAGAAATTCAACAATATAACCATCATATAAATCATTCTTTTCATGACACAAAAGCATAGAAAACTTATGACTCTCCACATAAGCAAATTTCTTCTCATCAATAGTAGTGGGAGCAAACTCAACAAAACAACTATCATGTGATTGAAAATTAAAATCACGATGACAAGTTTCATGGTTATCATTATTCAATATAGTATACGTGTCAACACCATAATCATCATAGATAGCAACTTTGTTATCATAGTCGATTGAAGCCTCATCCAAAATGGTGGATCAATCATTAAATAAAGTCATGACCTCTCCGAATCCACTTTCATCATTATAATCATCATAAATAGGAGGCATGCAATCATCATAATAAATTTTCTCATCAAAACTTGGGGGACTAAAAATATCATATTCATCAAATATAGCATCCCCAAGTTATGGCTTTGCATATCATTAGCATCATGGATATTCAAAGAATGCATACTAACAACATTGCAATCATGCTCATCATTCAAATATTTTGTCCCAAACATTTTATTGACTTCTTCTTCTAACAATTGAGCACAATTTTCCGAACCATCATTTTCAAGAAAGATATTATAAAGATGATCAATAATATGATGCAACATCAATTCCATTTTTTTTGTAGTTTTCTTTTTATAAACCAAACTAGTGACAAAAATAGAAACTAAAAGATTCAATTGCAAGATCTAAAGATATACCTTCATGCACTCACCTCCCCGGCAACGGCACCGGAAAAGAGCTTTGTTGATGGGATGTGAGTGCCACTTACCTAACCTCCTCGGCAACGGTGCCAGAAAAGAGCTTGATGTCTACTACGCAACTTTATTCTTGTAGACACGTGTTGGGCCTCCAAGCGCAGAGTTTTGTAGGACAGTAGCAATTTTCCCTCAAGTGAATGACCTAAGGTTTATCAATCCATGGGAGGTGTACGATGAAGATGGTCTCTCTCAAGCAACCCTGCAATCAAATACAAGAAATCTCATGCGTCCCCAACACACCCAATACAACGGCAATTTGTATAGGTGCACTAGTTCGGTGAAGAGATGGTGATAAAAGTGTAATATGGATGGTAGAAATATATTTTTATAATCTGAATAAATAAAAACAGCAAGGTAGAAAATAGTAAATGGGCACAAAAACGGTATTGCAATGCTTAAAAATGAGGCCTAGGGTCCGTACTTTCACTAGTGCAATCTCTCAACAATGCTAATATAATTGGATCATATAGCCACCGCTCAAAGTGCGATGAAGAATGAGGGAGTCCTGGATTAGGGGGTCCTCGAGCGTTCGAGCTATGTGACATGGGCCGGACTCGTGGGCCGTGAAAATACAAGATAGAGGGCGTTCCCCCGTGTCCGGATGGGACTCCCCTTGGCGTGGAAGGCAAGTTTGGCGTACGGATATGAAGATTCCTTTCTCTGTAAACCGACTCTGTACAACCCTAGCCCCCTCCGGTGTCTATATAAACTCGAGGGTTTAGTCCGTAGAGGCAATCATAATCATATAGGTTAGACATCTAGGGTTTAGCCATTACGATCTCGAGGTAGATCAACTCTTGTAACCCCTATACCCATCAAAGTCAATCAAGCAGGAAGTAGGGTATTACCTCCATTAAGAGGGCTCGAACCTGGGTAAACATTGTGTCCCTTGCCTCCTGTTACCCTCGATCCTTAGACGCACAGTTCGGGACCCCCTACCCGAGATCTGCCGGTTTTGACACCGACATTGGTGCTTTCATTGAGAGTTCCACTGTGCCATCGTCGAAAGGCTCGATGGCTCCATCGATCATCTACAACAATGTTGCCGGGAACGAGATTTTTATCCCGGCCAGATCTTCATATTCGGCGGCTTCACACTGCGCGCCAACTCGGTTGGCCACCTGGAGCAGATCGACAGCTATGCCCCTAGTCACCAGATCAGTTTTGGAAATCTGAACTATGTCGCTGATATCCGAGGAGACTTGATCTTCCAAGGGTTCGCGGCTCAAACCACTGCTCCAGCCTTAGATCCGGAGCGCGTCACCAGGTCCGAAGACGGGAGTCTAGAGGCCGCCGGACTCTCTGCGGCTATAGAGCTCAACACTGGAGAACCGGAGAGGATAGCGCCACCGGCAGTCATCACAAAGCCGGATTCTTCTCCGGACACTAGCTCTGAACCCTCGAAGTCCGTGTCATGCAAGCTCGGCCAGGGAACTTCGGTCCCCGTCCAAACCTCACTCTTAAACAAGGCTCTGCACTTAATGCGATCCCTCGCCATCATAGAGGAACCGCTTCCAAATTGCGCCCAGCCCGGACTAGGGCTGAAAATAGGGAATTTTACTTCCCACCCACCACCCACTTTATAGCCATTGTCAAGGATCTAACCGACATGCTTGACTACGCCTCCGAAGACATCGACGGTATGGACGACGATGCCAAAGAGGAGCAGACCCAAAATCCGCCGTTCATCGGGCGCTGGACGGCCACTTCCTCATACGATGTGTACATGGTGGACACACCTAAAGAAGGCGACGGCGATGAGGAGAAGGACCCAGTCGAGGATAAACCTCCTGAGATACCACCAAAACATCGACGTCAGCGGCGCCGCTCTAAATCGCATCGCGAAAAAGACAGCAATACCGGCACCGGAAACAATGATACTCCGGAGAATGCCGAAGACCAAGAAGACCCCATCGAACCAACATCCGAACAGGATGATCGGGAGGACGGGCAAGTCGACCCTGACGAGCAAGCAGGGAACGAAGACTCGGAGGATAGCAACTATCTACCACTCTCCGAGGATGACGTGAGCCTCGGCGACGAAGATTTTATCGTGCCAGAGGAACCCCTCGAACAAGAGCGCTTTAAGCGCCGGCTAATAGCCACAGCAAGAAGCCTAAAAAAGAAACAGCAGAAGCTTCAAGCTAACCAAGATCTGCTCAACGACAGATGGACTAATGTCCTTGCAGCTGAAGAATACGGCCTCGAACGCCCAACAAAGAGTTACCCAAAGCGCAAGCTGCTACCCCAATTCGATGATGAGGTGCTGGAGCCCATACCACCCGCGCGTAACGCGGCTGACGGACCCGAACGACCACCACGTGGCCGGGACAAAATGGCAACTCAAGCCGAACACCAGCCCACACCACCTCGCCATAAAAGTAGAGAAACAACAGCTCGGGGATACACATATGACTTACGACAGGACCTGGAAAATAGAGCAGGTTAGACCAGATCAATCTATGGATCGCGGGGGCGTGCCCCGGCACGAGAGGATGGTTATCAATCCTGGCGTGACAAGCACAACCACGCCCGGGCCGAAAACCGCATACGGACTTCATCCGAATTGCGTCATGACATGGCCCGATATAGAGGCGCCACACACCCCCTATGCTTCACCGATGAAGTAATGGAGCACCAGTTCCCAGAAGGGTTTAAACCCGTGAACATTGAATCATACGACGGCACAACAGATCCTGCAGTATGGATTAAGGATTTTCTTCTCCACATTCACATGGCTCATGGTGACGATCTGCACGCCATCAAATACCTTCCCCTAAAACTTAAGGGGCCAGCTTGGCACTAGTTAAATAGCCTCCCAGAAAACTCTATTGGAAGCTGGGAAGACTTGGAAGATGCCTTTAGAGACAACTTCCAAGGCACTTATATCCGACCTCCGGATGCCGATGACCAAAGTCATATAGTCCAACAGCCCGGAGAGTCGGCCAGGAAATTCTGGACCAGGTTCCTAATTAAAAAGAACCAGATTGTTGACTGTCCGGACGCCGAAGCCCTAGCGGCCTTTAAACATAGCATCCACGATGAATGGCTCGCCCGACACCTCGGCCAAGAAAATCCGAAGTCCATGGCAGCCCTTACAGCACTAATGACCCGCTTTTGCGCGGGCGAAGATAGCTGGCTAGCCCGCAGCAGCAACAGTACTAGCGACCCTGGCACTTCCGAAGCTAGAAACGGCAATGGAAGGCCCCGACGCAACAAACACAAGCGTCGAAGCAACAATGATAATATAGAGGATATGGCGGTCAACGCCGGATTCAGTGGCTCCAAATCCGATGAACGGAAGAAGCCATTCAAACAAAACAAAGACGGTTCATCAAGCCTGGACCGAATACTTGATCGACCTTGCCAGATCCACGGCACTCTTGACAAGCCTGCCAACCATACCAACAGAAGTTGTTGGGTCTTCAAGCAGGCTGGCAAGTTAAATGCCAAACATAAGGAGAAAGGGTCGCCCAACGAGGATGACGATGAGGAACCTCGCGCACCGAAAACAGGGGGACAGAAGAAACTTCCCCCGAAGTCAAAACGGTGAATATGATATACGTCACTCATATCCTCAAGAGGGAGCGCAAGCGCGCGCTAAGGGACGTCTATGCGCTAGAGCCAGTCGCCCCAAAATTCAACCCATGGTCGTCTTGTCCGATCACCTCCGATCGCGGGGACCATCCGACCAGTATCCGTCACGGAGGTTCGGCCGCGTTAGTCCTCGACCCAATCATCGATGGATTCCACCTTACACGAGTCCTCATGGACGGCGGCAGTAGCCTTAACCTGCTCTATGAGGACACAGTCCGCAAGATGGGTATTGATCCGTCAAGAATCAAGCCTACCAAAACTACCTTTAAAGGTGTAATACCTGGTGTAGAGGCCCGCTGCACGGGCTCAATCACATTGGAGGTCGTCTTCGGTTCACCGGACAACTTCTGAAGCGAAGACTTGATCTTCGACATCGTCCCCTTCCGCAGTGGCTACCATGCACTACTCGGACGAACCGCGTTCGCTCACTTCAATGCGGTCGCACAATATGCCTATCTCAAACTCAAGATGCCCGGACCACGCGGTGTTATAACAGTCAATGGAAACATGGAACGCTCCCTCCGTACTGAGGAGCACACCGCGGCCCTGGCAGCGGAAGTACAGGGTGGCCTTCTCAAGCCAACTATTACATCGGCGGCCAAGTCCTCGGACACCGTCAAACGAGTCTGGACTACCCCACAGTACAACAGTCCAGCTCGTCAGGAGCTCGATTAGCAATTCGGCCTCCATCTCAGCCCCTACCAAATTGTGGCATCTGTACCACGCGTACATAATTACGCACTAAAGATACCATGGGAAAGGATGGAGGCATAATGAAGATAAGGTCCACAATACGGCTAGACCCTATCAGGACACTCATATTTCTTTTTTCTCTCCTTTTAATTTTTCCAGGTTCCTTACAACCCACATCACCTTTTCGACAGTACCAAGGCCTCTTCTCGAGGCCTATTATAAAAGCACCGATCGATGATCCTCTCGAAGGACAATAAACCAAGGAGAAAAGCAGCGTAGACGCGTGGCAGAGTACCTCAAGGGTCTTTAAAGATCACCTCGTCCGTTTTCAGGACACATACACAGCTTTCCCTTGTGCCCGGCATGTAAAATAGCCTTGTTGCTTACTGCACTATTTGTACCAATACGTTTGGCCATATCAATCAGACTATAATGGAAATGGTTTCTAGCCCAACCTATGCGGTACTGGCCTACCTCTTCATCTGTATTTCCCTGTTTTTGTCCAATTGTCATGTACACCTCGGTACGACTTAAATCGCCAGGGGCTCTATTGAGCCACGTACATTTCCTAAATACTAAATAAAGTCCGAACACTTTTATAGTACAATTCGGCGTCCCGAATATAGCATTATATGCATCGGCTCCGAATCATGTCTTTGGTCAATAGTTGGGTTGCCCGGCTTCTGTGGTTACTACCTTACGTTCGGCTTGTTCGGCTAAGGTAGTAAAGGGAGAACTACTGCGATTGTGTTTCCAGTTCATCTAGACAAACACCTCAGTAGAGAAAGCCAAAAACTGACTGTCATGATGCGGCGAGAGCTGGTCAGCTATTCGGTGACTAAGTATAAATCTCTTGCGATTTTTTCGCATCACGCGATAGATCGGCCCTCACCCGATCAGGCATTTACAGCACCCAAGTTCGGATAATTGAATAATACTAGGGGCTGCGCCTACATTCACATTGTCAAACTCCTATGGCTAATTGAGAGTGATAAAGCCACATAGTCTGATTGCCTGGTTCGGGGGGGGGGGGGGGGGGGGGGGGGGGGGGGGGGGGGGGGGGGGGGGGGGGGGGGGGGGGGGGGGGGGGGGGGGGGGGGGGGGGGGGGGGGGGGGGGGGGGGGGGGGGGGGGGGGGGGGGGGGGGGGGGGGGGGGGGGGGGGGGGGGGGGGGGGGGGGGGGGGGGGGGGGGGGGGGGGGGGGGGGGGGGGGGGGGGGGGGGGGGGGGGGGGGGGGGGGGGGGGGGGGGGGGGGGGGGGGGGGGGGGGGGGGGGGGGGGGGGGGGGGGGGGGGGGGGGGGGGGGGGGGGGGGGGGGGGGGGGGGGGGGGGGGGGGGGGGGGGGGGGGGGGGGGGGGGGGGGGGGGGGGGGGGGGGGGGGGGGGGGGGGGGGGGGGGGGGGGGGGGGGGGGGGGGGGGGGGGGGGGGGGGGGGGGGGGGGGGGGGGGGGGGGGGGGGGGGGGGGGGGGGGGGGGGGGGGGGGGGGGGGGGGGGGGGGGGGGGGGGGGGGGGGGGGGCCGAACACCCCCGTACTACCTACGTGGGGGCTGAAGCCGACGACTGGCCAACTCTCAGATACCATAAACTGCCGCACATGAGGAAAATAATTGGAGGCAAAATAAGCAACATATTATACATCAGCCTTGTTCCATAATACAATGTTCGGACAGCAGGGATATATTCATTCAAAAATAATATCCTTTGAGCATTGGCCCTCTACGATGCGGGATCCTTCGAGGACGTCGTCAAAATATCGCTCCGGCGTGCGGTGCCCTTTGCCCACGGGCGGTCCCTCGGTGGCAAGCTTGACGGCGTTCATCTTCGCCCACTACACTTTGACACGGGCGAAGGCCATCCGTGCACCTTCGATGCAGACTGACCGCTTCACGACATCGAGCTGGGGGCAGGCATTGACCAGCCGCTTCACGAGCCCGAAATAGCTGTTGGGTATGGGTTCGGCAGGCCAAAGACAGATTATAACATCCCTCATGGCGAATACGGCCATGCTATGCAGTTCGGTCAACTGCTTCAGCTGATCGCTGAGGGGAACGGGCTGCTCTGGCGTGAGGTACTGCGACCAGAACAACTTTTCTGTCGCGCTCCCCTCTTCGGCTCGGAAGAACTCCACAGCATTGGCAATACTCTGGGGCAGGTCGGCAAATGCTCCAGGAGAACTCCAAATCCGGGTCAGCAAGATATACTTTCTTCTCACAAATTTGCTCTGCATGATAAAAGCCTTACCCGCCGCAATCTGCTTTGCCTCTTGGATCTCCCGGCAGGCACTTTGGGCTTCGGCCGTCCGGGCTTCCTGTGCACTTTGGAGGGCCTTAGCAAGTTCAGACTTATGATCCGAAATCTTGCGCTCTAAGGACTCACACTTGCTTATAGCATCCTTGAGCTCTTGCTGGACTTCCCCCACCCTTGATTCATGTTTCAGGCGGGCGACTCATTCCTCTTCCGCCTCCTTCTTGGCTTCGGCCAGCGTGTTCTTGAGGGCTTTGACCTCCGAAGCGTCAGCTATGAACATAATTATAAAACTCATTCAGATAACAAATCAGACCTGATCTCAGTTCGGACGTATTTCGGTATCACATACCTTGCTTTTCCTCTAACTTCCGCCTTAGCTCGGACGCTTCGGCGGCATGGGCAGCTGACGCTTGGGTCGCAGCCTGTTTGTTCAAACAGATATGTATGTTAATCCCCTGCGTGAGTTATTAGATCCTCTGTTCGGTCTTTCTGTGCGAACACCGAACAGAGTCTCAGGGGCTACTATCTATACACAGGCATTCCTCTTATACAGATAAAAGGCATTGTATCACATACCTCAAAGCCTCTCAGAAGGCTAGTGTAGGCCTCGTTCAACCCACTTTTTGCAGACTGAACCTTTTCAATCACCGTACCCATAAGGGTACGATGTTCTTCCACAATGGTGGCGCTCTGAAGCGCTCTCACCAGAGTGTCCGGCGCCTCCGGATTGACGGAGGTCGCCGCTGGGGTGGGCACGCCCCCTTCTTTCGAAGGAGGCTGGTCATCTGACTTTCGGAGCCGTGTGGGTCTCCGGAATGACATTTGGTTGGGGGCCAAATTGGACGTGGTCCCCGTCTCCAGTCTCCTTGGGGGTCGGTTCCCCCATGTTCTCAGTGGTAGGGGTATCCCACTTTGATGCCTTCTTGGCAGCCTCCCGCGCCTTCCCCCATCCCGGAAGGGTCCTTCGGGACAACACCTCAGTGTTATCCGTAGTAGTGGGGGAGGAGGCTGGCGGGGGTGACTCGCTCTCCATCATGTTCGGACCCAGCGAATTCCCAGAAGATGAGGATCGCTGGGGGAGGTCCTGAACCGGACTGCAACACGCAATTTAACGTGTTACAACCAGGAGGCAAAAAGCCGGATATATATACAGTACCTTTGAATACTTACGATCCGGCCAGGGGCGCCACTCGTCGGCGTCCGACTCGGAATCATCCGTAAGGGAGGTTCTCCCTTTCTTGGCCCCCCCCCCCCCCCCCCCCCCCCCCCCCCCCCCCCCCCCCCCCCCCCCCCCCCCCCCCCCCCCCCCCCCCCCCCCCCCCCCCCCCCCCCCCCCCCCCCCCCCCCCCCCCCCCCCCCCCCCCCCCCCCCCCCCCCCCCCCCCCCCCCCCCCCCCCCCCCCCCCCCCCCCCCCCCCCCCCCCCCCCCCCCCCCCCCCCCCCCCCCCCCCCCCCCCCCCCCCCCCCCCCCCCCCCCCCCCCCCCCCCCCCCCCCCCCCCCCCCCCCCCCCCCCCCCCCCCCCCCCCCCCCCCCCCCCCCCCCCCCCCCCCCCCCCCCCCCCCCCCCCCCCCCCCCCCCCCCCCCCCCCCCCCCCCCCCCCCCCCCCCCCCCCCCCCCCCCCCCCCCCCCCCCCCCCCCCCCCCCCCCCCCCCCCCCCCCCCCCCCCCCCCCCCCCCCCCCCCCCCCCCCCCCCCCCCCCCCCCCCCCCCCCCCCCCCCCCCCCCCCCCCCCCCCCCCCCCCCCCCCCCCCCCCCCCCCCCCCCCCCCCCCCCCCCCCCCCCCCCCCCCCCCCCCCCCCCCCCCCCCCCCCCCCCCCCCCCCCCCCCCCCCCCCCCCCCCCCCCCCCCCCCCCCCCCCCCCCCCCCCCCCCCCCCCCCCCCCCCCCCCCCCCCCCCCCCCCCCCCCCCCCCCCCCCCCCCCCCCCCCCCCCCCCCCCCCCCCCCCCCCCCCCCCCCCCCCCCCCCCCCCCCCCCCCCCCCCCCCCCCCCCCCCCCCCCCCCCCCCCCCCCCCCCCCCCCCCCCCCCCCCCCCCCCCCCCCCCCCCCCCCCCCCCCCCCCCCCCCCCCCCCCCCCCCCCCCCCCCCCCCCCCCCCCCCCCCCCCCCCCCCCCCCCCCCCCCCCCCCCCCCCCCCCCCCCCCCCCCCCCCCCCCCCCCCCCCCCCCCCCCCCCCCCCCCCCCCCCCCCCCCCCCCCCCCCCCCCCCCCCCCCCCCCCCCCCCCCCCCCCCCCCCCCCCCCCCCCCCCCCCCCCCCCCCCCCCCCCCCCCCCCCCCCCCCCCCCCCCCCCCCCCCCCCCCCCCCCCCCCCCCCCCCCCCCCCCCCCCCCCCCCCCCCCCCCCCCCCCCCCCCCCCCCCCCCCCCCCCCCCCCCCCCCCCCCCCCCCCCCCCCCCCCCCCCCCCCCCCCCCCCCCCCCCCCCCCCCCCCCCCCCCCCCCCCCCCCCCCCCCCCCCCCCCCCCCCCCCCCCCCCCCCCCCCCCCCCCCCCCCCCCCCCCCCCCCCCCCCCCCCCCCCCCCCCCCCCCCCCCCCCCCCCCCCCCCCCCCCCCCCCCCCCCCCCCCCCCCCCCCCCCCCCCCCCCCCCCCCCCCCCCCCCCCCCCCCCCCCCCCCCCCCCCCCCCCCCCCCCCCCCCCCCCCCCCCCCCCCCCCCCCCCCCCCCCCCCCCCCCCCCCCCCCCCCCCCCCCCCCCCCCCCCCCCCCCCCCCCCCCCCCCCCCCCCCCCCCCCCCCCCCCCCCCCCCCCCCCCCCCCCCCCCCCCCCCCCCCCCCCCCCCCCCCCCCCCCCCCCCCCCCCCCCCCCCCCCCCCCCCCCCCCCCCCCCCCCCCCCCCCCCCCCCCCCCCCCCCCCCCCCCCCCCCCCCCCCCCCCCCCCCCCCCCCCCCCCCCCCCCCCCCCCCCCCCCCCCCCCCCCCCCCCCCCCCCCCCCCCCCCCCCCCCCCCCCCCCCCCCCCCCCCCCCCCCCCCCCCCCCCCCCCCCCCCCCCCCCCCCCCCCCCCCCCCCCCCCCCCCCCCCCCCCCCCCCCCCCCCCCCCCCCCCCCCCCCCCCCCCCCCCCCCCCCCCCCCCCCCCCCCCCCCCCCCCCCCCCCCCCCCCCCCCCCCCCCCCCCCCCCCCCCCCCCCCCCCCCCCCCCCCCCCCCCCCCCCCCCCCCCCCCCCCCCCCCCCCCCCCCCCCCCCCCCCCCCCCCCCCCCCCCCCCCCCCCCCCCCCCCCCCCCCCCCCCCCCCCCCCCCCCCCCCCCCCCCCCCCCCCCCCCCCCCCCCCCCCCCCCCCCCCCCCCCCCCCCCCCCCCCCCCCCCCCCCCCCCCCCCCCCCCCCCCCCCCCCCCCCCCCCCCCCCCCCCCCCCCCCCCCCCCCCCCCCCCCCCCCCCCCCCCCCCCCCCCCCCCCCCCCCCCCCCCCCCCCCCCCCCCCCCCCCCCCCCCCCCCCCCCCCCCCCCCCCCCCCCCCCCCCCCCCCCCCCCCCCCCCCCCCCCCCCCCCCCCCCCCCCCCCCCCCCCCCCCCCCCCCCCCCCCCCCCCCCCCCCCCCCCCCCCCCCCCCCCCCCCCCCCCCCCCCCCCCCCCCCCCCCCCCCCCCCCCCCCCCCCCCCCCCCCCCCCCCCCCCCCCCCCCCCCCCCCCCCCCCCCCCCCCCCCCCCCCCCCCCCCCCCCCCCCCCCCCCCCCCCCCCCCCCCCCCCCCCCCCCCCCCCCCCCCCCCCCCCCCCCCCCCCCCCCCCCCCCCCCCCCCCCCCCCCCCCCCCCCCCCCCCCCCCCCCCCCCCCCCCCCCCCCCCCCCCCCCCCCCCCCCCCCCCCCCCCCCCCCCCCCCCCCCCCCCCCCCCCCCCCCCCCCCCCCCCCCCCCCCCCCCCCCCCCCCCCCCCCCCCCCCCCCCCCCCCCCCCCCCCCCCCCCCCCCCCCCCCCCCCCCCCCCCCCCCCCCCCCCCCCCCCCCCCCCCCCCCCCCCCCCCCCCCCCCCCCCCCCCCCCCCCCCCCCCCCCCCCCCCCCCCCCCCCCCCCCCCCCCCCCCCCCCCCCCCCCCCCCCCCCCCCCCCCCCCCCCCCCCCCCCCCCCCCCCCCCCCCCCCCCCCCCCCCCCCCCCCCCCCCCCCCCCCCCCCCCCCCCCCCCCCCCCCCCCCCCCCCCCCCCCCCCCCCCCCCCCCCCCCCCCCCCCCCCCCCCCCCCCCCCCCCCCCCCCCCCCCCCCCCCCCCCCCCCCCCCCCCCCCCCCCCCCCCCCCCCCCCCCCCCCCCCCCCCCCCCCCCCCCCCCCCCCCCCCCCCCCCCCCCCCCCCCCCCCCCCCCCCCCCCCCCCCCCCCCCCCCCCCCCCCCCCCCCCCCCCCCCCCCCCCCCCCCCCCCCCCCCCCCCCCCCCCCCCCCCCCCCCCCCCCCCCCCCCCCCCCCCCCCCCCCCCCCCCCCCCCCCCCCCCCCCCCCCCCCCCCCCCCCCCCCCCCCCCCCCCCCCCCCCCCCCCCCCCCCCCCCCCCCCCCCCCCCCCCCCCCCCCCCCCCCCCCCCCCCCCCCCCCCCCCCCCCCCCCCCCCCCCCCCCCCCCCCCCCCCCCCCCCCCCCCCCCCCCCCCCCCCCCCCCCCCCCCCCCCCCCCCCCCCCCCCCCCCCCCCCCCCCCCCCCCCCCCCCCCCCCCCCCCCCCCCCCCCCCCCCCCCCCCCCCCCCCCCCCCCCCCCCCCCCCCCCCCCCCCCCCCCCCCCCCCCCCCCCCCCCCCCCCCCCCCCCCCCCCCCCCCCCCCCCCCCCCCCCCCCCCCCCCCCCCCCCCCCCCCCCCCCCCCCCCCCCCCCCCCCCCCCCCCCCCCCCCCCCCCCCCCCCCCCCCCCCCCCCCCCCCCCCCCCCCCCCCCCCCCCCCCCCCCCCCCCCCCCCCCCCCCCCCCCCCCCCCCCCCCCCCCCCCCCCCCCCCCCCCCCCCCCCCCCCCCCCCCCCCCCCCCCCCCCCCCCCCCCCCCCCCCCCCCCCCCCCCCCCCCCCCCCCCCCCCCCCCCCCCCCCCCCCCCCCCCCCCCCCCCCCCCCCCCCCCCCCCCCCCCCCCCCCCCCCCCCCCCCCCCCCCCCCCCCCCCCCCCCCCCCCCCCCCCCCCCCCCCCCCCCCCCCCCCCCCCCCCCCCCCCCCCCCCCCCCCCCCCCCCCCCCCCCCCCCCCCCCCCCCCCCCCCCCCCCCCCCCCCCCCCCCCCCCCCCCCCCCCCCCCCCCCCCCCCCCCCCCCCCCCCCCCCCCCCCCCCCCCCCCCCCCCCCCCCCCCCCCCCCCCCCCCCCCCCCCCCCCCCCCCCCCCCCCCCCCCCCCCCCCCCCCCCCCCCCCCCCCCCCCCCCCCCCCCCCCCCCCCCCCCCCCCCCCCCCCCCCCCCCCCCCCCCCCCCCCCCCCCCCCCCCCCCCCCCCCCCCCCCCCCCCCCCCCCCCCCCCCCCCCCCCCCCCCCCCCCCCCCCCCCCCCCCCCCCCCCCCCCCCCCCCCCCCCCCCCCCCCCCCCCCCCCCCCCCCCCCCCCCCCCCCCCCCCCCCCCCCCCCCCCCCCCCCCCCCCCCCCCCCCCCCCCCCCCCCCCCCCCCCCCCCCCCCCCCCCCCCCCCCCCCCCCCCCCCCCCCCCCCCCCCCCCCCCCCCCCCCCCCCCCCCCCCCCCCCCCCCCCCCCCCCCCCCCCCCCCCCCCCCCCCCCCCCCCCCCCCCCCCCCCCCCCCCCCCCCCCCCCCCCCCCCCCCCCCCCCCCCCCCCCCCCCCCCCCCCCCCCCCCCCCCCCCCCCCCCCCCCCCCCCCCCCCCCCCCCCCCCCCCCCCCCCCCCCCCCCCCCCCCCCCCCCCCCCCCCCCCCCCCCCCCCCCCCCCCCCCCCCCCCCCCCCCCCCCCCCCCCCCCCCCCCCCCCCCCCCCCCCCCCCCCCCCCCCCCCCCCCCCCCCCCCCCCCCCCCCCCCCCCCCCCCCCCCCCCCCCCCCCCCCCCCCCCCCCCCCCCCCCCCCCCCCCCCCCCCCCCCCCCCCCCCCCCCCCCCCCCCCCCCCCCCCCCCCCCCCCCCCCCCCCCCCCCCCCCCCCCCCCCCCCCCCCCCCCCCCCCCCCCCCCCCCCCCCCCCCCCCCCCCCCCCCCCCCCCCCCCCCCCCCCCCCCCCCCCCCCCCCCCCCCCCCCCCCCCCCCCCCCCCCCCCCCCCCCCCCCCCCCCCCCCCCCCCCCCCCCCCCCCCCCCCCCCCCCCCCCCCCCCCCCCCCCCCCCCCCCCCCCCCCCCCCCCCCCCCCCCCCCCCCCCCCCCCCCCCCCCCCCCCCCCCCCCCCCCCCCCCCCCCCCCCCCCCCCCCCCCCCCCCCCCCCCCCCCCCCCCCCCCCCCCCCCCCCCCCCCCCCCCCCCCCCCCCCCCCCCCCCCCCCCCCCCCCCCCCCCCCCCCCCCCCCCCCCCCCCCCCCCCCCCCCCCCCCCCCCCCCCCCCCCCCCCCCCCCCCCCCCCCCCCCCCCCCCCCCCCCCCCCCCCCCCCCCCCCCCCCCCCCCCCCCCCCCCCCCCCCCCCCCCCCCCCCCCCCCCCCCCCCCCCCCCCCCCCCCCCCCCCCCCCCCCCCCCCCCCCCCCCCCCCCCCCCCCCCCCCCCCCCCCCCCCCCCCCCCCCCCCCCCCCCCCCCCCCCCCCCCCCCCCCCCCCCCCCCCCCCCCCCCCCCCCCCCCCCCCCCCCCCCCCCCCCCCCCCCCCCCCCCCCCCCCCCCCCCCCCCCCCCCCCCCCCCCCCCCCCCCCCCCCCCCCCCCCCCCCCCCCCCCCCCCCCCCCCCCCCCCCCCCCCCCCCCCCCCCCCCCCCCCCCCCCCCCCCCCCCCCCCCCCCCCCCCCCCCCCCCCCCCCCCCCCCCCCCCCCCCCCCCCCCCCCCCCCCCCCCCCCCCCCCCCCCCCCCCCCCCCCCCCCCCCCCCCCCCCCCCCCCCCCCCCCCCCCCCCCCCCCCCCCCCCCCCCCCCCCCCCCCCCCCCCCCCCCCCCCCCCCCCCCCCCCCCCCCCCCCCCCCCCCCCCCCCCCCCCCCCCCCCCCCCCCCCCCCCCCCCCCCCCCCCCCCCCCCCCCCCCCCCCCCCCCCCCCCCCCCCCCCCCCCCCCCCCCCCCCCCCCCCCCCCCCCCCCCCCCCCCCCCCCCCCCCCCCCCCCCCCCCCCCCCCCCCCCCCCCCCCCCCCCCCCCCCCCCCCCCCCCCCCCCCCCCCCCCCCCCCCCCCCCCCCCCCCCCCCCCCCCCCCCCCCCCCCCCCCCCCCCCCCCCCCCCCCCCCCCCCCCCCCCCCCCCCCCCCCCCCCCCCCCCCCCCCCCCCCCCCCCCCCCCCCCCCCCCCCCCCCCCCCCCCCCCCCCCCCCCCCCCCCCCCCCCCCCCCCCCCCCCCCCCCCCCCCCCCCCCCCCCCCCCCCCCCCCCCCCCCCCCCCCCCCCCCCCCCCCCCCCCCCCCCCCCCCCCCCCCCCCCCCCCCCCCCCCCCCCCCCCCCCCCCCCCCCCCCCCCCCCCCCCCCCCCCCCCCCCCCCCCCCCCCCCCCCCCCCCCCCCCCCCCCCCCCCCCCCCCCCCCCCCCCCCCCCCCCCCCCCCCCCCCCCCCCCCCCCCCCCCCCCCCCCCCCCCCCCCCCCCCCCCCCCCCCCCCCCCCCCCCCCCCCCCCAGGAGAGGAGAGAGTTTCGGGGTCTTCGGAGACTACGTCCGAAGCACCTCTACGGCGGAGGCCACCCTTGGCCTCCTTGCTCTTCTTCTTGACCTTCTTTTCCGGTGCCTGATACGGCACCGGGACCAGCATCCTCATCAACAGAGGAATGGCTGGGTCTTTGGGTAGCGGAGCCGAACAGTGAATCCGTTCCGCCTTCTTCATCCAGCCCTATGGGTAGGATGGGAAGCTTAGTATGCTCCTGGGATTTACAAAATAAGGTTATCAGAAAACTTACGGGAGTCGCTGCATGAGTGCTGTCATGGCCGAGGTCTTCGGTCGTCTTCGGCCACGCCTTTTGGGTCTTGAAAAGTAGCTTCCACATGTCTTTGTGCTTCGTGCCGAAGAACCGCTGTAGGGTCCGGGGACCGGCCGGGTCAAACTCCCACATATACTGAGTTCGGTGTTGGCAGGGGAGAATCCGGTGAAAGAGCATCACCTGGATCACGCTAGCAAGGCTGGTATTCTTGTCTACCATGCTCTTGACGTGCGTCTGCAGCGTCATCACCTCATCAAATGATGCCCAGTCCAGGCCCTTGTTGAGCCAGGATGTCAGCCGCATTGGAGGTCCGAACTTGAACTCGGAAGGAGCGGCCCATGTGGAGTCACGGGGCTCTGTGACATAGAACCACCCCTGCTGCCATCCCTTAACGGTCTCCACGAAGGTACCCTTGGGCCAGGTGACGTTGGGAAGCTTGCTCACCATGGTGCTGCCACACTCCGCATGTTGGCCATCCACCACTTTCGGCTTCACATTAAAGACCTTGAGCCATAGGCCGAAGTGAGGGGGGATGTGGAGGAAGGCCTCGCATACGACGATGAACACCGAAATATTGAGGAAAGAATTCGGGGCTAGATCATGGAGATCTAGCCCATAGTAGAACATAAGACCGCAGACGAAAGGGTGAAGGGGAAATCCTAGTCCGCGAAGGAAATGGGGGATGAACACTACCCTCTCATTGGGCTCTAGAGTGGGGACGATCTGCTGCTTGGCAGGAAGCCGGTGGGCGATCTCCTTGGCTAGGTACGCCGCCTCCCGGAGCTCCTGGATGTTCCTCTCCTTGACGGAGGAGGCCATCCATTTTCCCTGCGCTCCAGATCCGGACATGGATGGAATGTTTGCGGAGGACGAAAAAGGTTGAGACTTGGGCGCTGGAGCTCGAGGGTGGATAGGCTAAGGAGGAAGAAGGCGTGGGGTAAAAGAGGCGGATCCTTATCTCCTTATAAAGGCAGTGAATATCAAGCGTCCCTCCACGAGCCTTAAAGCCCTCGCCTATTCCCAAGGGGTCGTGCAAATGGCACGGTTGGGTTTCCCAAACCCATATTGATGAGAATCCCGTAATAAGGGGGCACGATCTCTGCTTTGACAAGACGTGTCACCGGAGGCTGCATCTCAAAAACGCGAAACGGGAGGCCGAAAAACGATTCCAAATAATAAAGTGGCCGGACGTAACGTCCCACCAGTAAAGTTGTCAGAAGGCAGAACTTATTTTTGTAGGGTTGTGACTATTGTACAGAGCCGGATATAGTCCGGGTGATCAACTACTTTGAAGTGTTCGGAGGAGGAACCCGCCTTGCAATGCCGAAGACAATCTGCGCGCCGTACATATCATCATTGAAGCCTGGTTCAGGGGCTACTGAGGGAGTCCTAGATTAGGGGGTCCTCGGGCATTCGGGCTATGTGACATGGGCCGGACTCATGGGCCGTGAAAATACAAGATAGAGGGCGTTCCCCCGTATCCGGATGGGACTCGCCTTGGCGTGGAAGGCAAGCTTGGCGTACGGATATGAAGATTCCTTTCTCTGTAAACCGACTCTGTACAACGCTAGCCCCCTCCGGTGTCTATATAAATCGGAGGGTTTAGTCCGTAGAGGCAATCATAATCATACAGGCTAGACATCTAGGGTTTAGCCATTACGATCTCGAGGTAGATCAACTCTTGTAACCCCTATACCCATCAAAGACAATCAAGCAGGAAGTAGGGTATTACCTCCATTAAGAGGGCCCGAACCTGGGTAAACATTGTGTCCCCTGCCTCCTGTTACCCTCGATCCTTAGACGCACAGTTCGGGACCCCCTACCCGAGATCTGCCGGTTTTGACACCGACAAAGAATCACTCCAAAGTTCCTATCTAGCGGAGAACATAAGAAGAAATTGTTTGTAGGGTACGAAACCACCTCGAAGCTATTCTTTCCGATTGATCTATCAAAGAGTTCGTACTAAAATAACACCAAATAATTTCAGATTCATAATGCTCAATCCAACACAAAGAACCTCAAAGAGCAAACCAAGATTCTACCGAAGAAACAAAGACAAGAACGTGCATCAACCCCTATGCGTAGATTACCCCAATGTTACCTCGGGAATCCGCGAGTTGACTGCCAAAACATATATCAAGTGAATCAATATGATACCCCATTATCACCCTGAGTATTCATACGCAAGACATATATCAAGTGCTCTCAAATCCATAAAAGTATTCAATCCGATAACAACGAAATCTCAAAGGGAAAAACTCAATTCATCACAACAAGATAGAGAGGGGAAAACACCAGATGATCCGACTATATTAACAAAGCCCGCGATATATCAAGACGCCGCAATCTGCTTTGCCTCTTGGATCTCCCGGCAGGCACTTTGGGCTTCGGCCCCCCCCCCCCCCCCCCCCCCCCCCCCCCCCCCCCCCCCCCCCCCCCCCCCCCCCCCCCCCCCCCCCCCCCCCCCCCCCCCCCCCCCCCCCCCCCCCCCCCCCCCCCCCCCCCCCCCCCCCCCCCCCCCCCCCCCCCCCCCCCCCCCCCCCCCCCCCCCCCCCCCCCCCCCCCCCCCCCCCCCCCCCCCCCCCCCCCCCCCCCCCCCCCCCCCCCCCCCCCCCCCCCCCCCCCCCCCCCCCCCCCCCCCCCCCCCCCCCCCCCCCCCCCCCCCCCCCCCCCCCCCCCCCCCCCCCCCCCCCCCCCCCCCCCCCCCCCCCCCCCCCCCCCCCCCCCCCCCCCCCCCCCCCCCCCCCCCCCCCCCCCCCCCCCCCCCCCCCCCCCCCCCCCCCCCCCCCCCCCCCCCCCCCCCCCCCCCCCCCCCCCCCCCCCCCCCCCCCCCCCCCCCCCCCCCCCCCCCCCCCCCCCCCCCCCCCCCCCCCCCCCCCCCCCCCCCCCCCCCCCCCCCCCCCCCCCCCCCCCCCCCCCCCCCCCCCCCCCCCCCCCCCCCCCCCCCCCCCCCCCCCCCCCCCCCCCCCCCCCCCCCCCCCCCCCCCCCCCCCCCCCCCCCCCCCCCCCCCCCCCCCCCCCCCCCCCCCCCCCCCCCCCCCCCCCCCCCCCCCCCCCCCCCCCCCCCCCCCCCCCCCCCCCCCCCCCCCCCCCCCCCCCCCCCCCCCCCCCCCCCCCCCCCCCCCCCCCCCCCCCCCCCCCCCCCCCCCCCCCCCCCCCCCCCCCCCCCCCCCCCCCCCCCCCCCCCCCCCCCCCCCCCCCCCCCCCCCCCCCCCCCCCCCCCCCCCCCCCCCCCCCCCCCCCCCCCCCCCCCCCCCCCCCCCCCCCCCCCCCCCCCCCCCCCCCCCCCCCCCCCCCCCCCCCCCCCCCCCCCCCCCCCCCCCCCCCCCCCCCCCCCCCCCCCCCCCCCCCCCCCCCCCCCCCCCCCCCCCCCCCCCCCCCCCCCCCCCCCCCCCCCCCCCCCCCCCCCCCCCCCCCCCCCCCCCCCCCCCCCCCCCCCCCCCCCCCCCCCCCCCCCCCCCCCCCCCCCCCCCCCCCCCCCCCCCCCCCCCCCCCCCCCCCCCCCCCCCCCCCCCCCCCCCCCCCCCCCCCCCCCCCCCCCCCCCCCCCCCCCCCCCCCCCCCCCCCCCCCCCCCCCCCCCCCCCCCCCCCCCCCCCCCCCCCCCCCCCCCCCCCCCCCCCCCCCCCCCCCCCCCCCCCCCCCCCCCCCCCCCCCCCCCCCCCCCCCCCCCCCCCCCCCCCCCCCCCCCCCCCCCCCCCCCCCCCCCCCCCCCCCCCCCCCCCCCCCCCCCCCCCCCCCCCCCCCCCCCCCCCCCCCCCCCCCCCCCCCCCCCCCCCCCCCCCCCCCCCCCCCCCCCCCCCCCCCCCCCCCCCCCCCCCCCCCCCCCCCCCCCCCCCCCCCCCCCCCCCCCCCCCCCCCCCCCCCCCCCCCCCCCCCCCCCCCCCCCCCCCCCCCCCCCCCCCCCCCCCCCCCCCCCCCCCCCCCCCCCCCCCCCCCCCCCCCCCCCCCCCCCCCCCCCCCCCCCCCCCCCCCCCCCCCCCCCCCCCCCCCCCCCCCCCCCCCCCCCCCCCCCCCCCCCCCCCCCCCCCCCCCCCCCCCCCCCCCCCCCCCCCCCCCCCCCCCCCCCCCCCCCCCCCCCCCCCCCCCCCCCCCCCCCCCCCCCCCCCCCCCCCCCCCCCCCCCCCCCCCCCCCCCCCCCCCCCCCCCCCCCCCCCCCCCCCCCCCCCCCCCCCCCCCCCCCCCCCCCCCCCCCCCCCCCCCCCCCCCCCCCCCCCCCCCCCCCCCCCCCCCCCCCCCCCCCCCCCCCCCCCCCCCCCCCCCCCCCCCCCCCCCCCCCCCCCCCCCCCCCCCCCCCCCCCCCCCCCCCCCCCCCCCCCCCCCCCCCCCCCCCCCCCCCCCCCCCCCCCCCCCCCCCCCCCCCCCCCCCCCCCCCCCCCCCCCCCCCCCCCCCCCCCCCCCCCCCCCCCCCCCCCCCCCCCCCCCCCCCCCCCCCCCCCCCCCCCCCCCCCCCCCCCCCCCCCCCCCCCCCCCCCCCCCCCCCCCCCCCCCCCCCCCCCCCCCCCCCCCCCCCCCCCCCCCCCCCCCCCCCCCCCCCCCCCCCCCCCCCCCCCCCCCCCCCCCCCCCCCCCCCCCCCCCCCCCCCCCCCCCCCCCCCCCCCCCCCCCCCCCCCCCCCCCCCCCCCCCCCCCCCCCCCCCCCCCCCCCCCCCCCCCCCCCCCCCCCCCCCCCCCCCCCCCCCCCCCCCCCCCCCCCCCCCCCCCCCCCCCCCCCCCCCCCCCCCCCCCCCCCCCCCCCCCCCCCCCCCCCCCCCCCCCCCCCCCCCCCCCCCCCCCCCCCCCCCCCCCCCCCCCCCCCCCCCCCCCCCCCCCCCCCCCCCCCCCCCCCCCCCCCCCCCCCCCCCCCCCCCCCCCCCCCCCCCCCCCCCCCCCCCCCCCCCCCCCCCCCCCCCCCCCCCCCCCCCCCCCCCCCCCCCCCCCCCCCCCCCCCCCCCCCCCCCCCCCCCCCCCCCCCCCCCCCCCCCCCCCCCCCCCCCCCCCCCCCCCCCCCCCCCCCCCCCCCCCCCCCCCCCCCCCCCCCCCCCCCCCCCCCCCCCCCCCCCCCCCCAACACATAGCTACTGGTACAAACCCTCAGCCCCGAGGGTGGACTTCTCCCTCCTCATCGTGGTGGCCGCTGGGATGATGAAAATGGCCACCAGTGATGATTTCCCCCTCCGGCAGAGTGCTGGAACGGGGTCTAGATTGGTTTTTGGTGGCTACAGAGCCTTGCGGCGGTGGATTTTCTGATCTAGGTTAACCCCGAGGGTTTTCGGAATATTGGGAAATTTATAGGGTAAAGAGGGGGTGCGGGAGGCCACCGAGGTGGGCACAACCCACCTGGGCACGCCTGGGCCCCCAGGCGCGCCCTGGTGAGTTGTGCCCCCCTTGGGGCACCCCCCCAGGTGCTGCTCTGGCCCATTGGTGGTCTTCTGGTCCATAAAAAATCCACAAAAAGTTTCACGGTGTTTGGACTCCGTTTGATATTGATTTCCTGCGATGTAAAAAACAAGCAAATAACAGCAATTGGCACTGGGCACTGGGTCAATAGGTTAGTCCCAAAAAATGATATAAAGTTGCTATAAAATGATTGTAAAGCATCCAAGAATGATAATAAAACAACATGAATGCTTCATAAATTACAGATACGTTGGAGACGTATCACCATCTTGTTGTACGAGGCCCATATGATGTGGCACCTCGTAGCTTGTCTTCATGACCGAAGGGAATTTCCCATGCTCGGCCATCTTCCTTGAGGGGCTTCCGAAGATGGAAGTGTCGCCCTCGCTTGTGGGTGGTCGCCTTGGAGTTGATGATGTCTATGTAGGCATACTCACCGGAAGTAGGCGAAGATGCCATACGTCCAAAGGCGGAGATGCCTTGATAGCACTTGGCAAAGATGCCGACGTGGTTGTGGTGGCCGTAGCTTTCTCTTGGTGGTGCGCATCTTGCGGTCTTCTCTTGTGCTCATGAAGGTTGGTCGTAGCTTGATGTAGAGCTTGTTGGGACTTGTAAGTTTGCGCGTGTCGAGCATCTTCATGTTGATGGTGTCATTGTCGTGCTTTACCTTGTATGCGATGGTGCTCGTCGTCCCGAAGATGAGGACGTGGTCGAATTGCGCTTGCCTCGGATGATCGCTTTGAAGATTTGCTACTTGAGCGTCGTCGCCTTGAAGACGATGAAGGGGAAGAAGACTTGTGGTTGGCAACCATGTCTCGTACTTGATCCATGTGTTCATTGATGTAGTCCCTTTTCCTTGCTTCGTTTTGGCGAATGTCGATGGCGATTCGCTCAATGCCTTGCATTGCTCGTTGTAGTCCGAAGAGTGGAGTTTTGCTAACGTAGTTGTTCGCACCATCGTTGTCGTCGAAGATCAGAGATGGAATGCTTTGCCTATCCATTACAAGACTCAAGCAAATATGAGTGGAAGAAAGGAAAGAACTAGACCAATGTACCTTATCTAAGGTTGAAGATGGATCAATGATCACTCAATAATGTATTATGGAAATAGCACAATTGGTACCAGATCTTGTCAATTCTCACACCTACACAAGTAAAGCTTTTGGTGGAGCTTGGCGTGGATAGTGGCACAAAAATTTGATGCAATTGTTAGCAAGAGTCAATATGTTGAAATAGATTCACAAATTCGCGAGTGAGACAAGTAGACCAATAGCAATATGTGTCACACGAAAACACACACGGATATATAAATGGGGTCGTGCAACCAAGGAATAAACTCTAAATGTGGAATCCACGGAAAATGCTCTTGTTGCACAACTCTAGAGAGACGCTAGCACGATTTCTCAATAGATGGATATGACACTTGTGCACAACCTATAAGAGACAAAAATTCAATGACTTCTACCCAAGTATGTTATGTCTATATGATTCCCGGTGTTTCGCACATGATGATCCAGGATGATCAATGTGGTATATGATATGCAATATGGCGATCCTATGGCTATTGCTTACAAGCTCTTTTTCTCTTTTGCTTAAAAGCCTATTCTTTTTTTGGCAACCTTTGCAAAATGCTCGAACCAAGATGGCAATTGTGTATGTGGGAATAATTTATGACACTAGTGATGAAAGATGATACCAAAATGAGGTATGTATGCAATGTGCAGAATCGATGATCACTAAAATGCACAAGTAACGTTGCCCGACAATACTCAATGGCTAGTATCGATAGGCAAGTGACGCAAAAAAGGCTCGGTGTTAACAAACACTATGGCATGAAGAATATACAATGATTTCATCGAGGTTACCGTTCTTGCTTATGGTGGTTTCAAAATGATGAGGTGGTCGAAGTTGATGTCGGATCTGTGGCGATGATGGGAGGCGGTGCTCTTGATGTAGAACAGTTCCTAATTAGCCGAAACACCTTAGGAAGCGGAAAACTGCAAACTCAAAATCTCAAACGGCAAATGTCAAATGGTGGTGGTGGTGGTTCGGGAGTTGGCAAAGCGGAAGTGGAGGTTATGGTGGTGGACTATACACGGTGTCGGAATTGAAGCCATCGTCCTTAAGTAGCCGAAACACCTTAGGAGACACAAACCACAACTCGTACAAGCTCAAACAAAATTGGGTTAAGTTGATGTGGCGGAAGTGTATGGTGGGGAGGAATATGCGGTAGTTATGGTGGAGGGTTGATGAAGAAGTAACCGTCCCTAAGTAGCCGAAACACATTAGGAGACTCGAATCACTACTCAAGCAACCACAAATGCAATGGGGGACCAAAATGGGTTAGGTTGCGGAAAGCTATGGTGGTATTGCGGATGATATGGTGGAAGGCCTAGGCAAACTTGAAAAAATTTGAAAACATTGATGGATTCAAATGGTGGTGAAACCAATGTGAGGACCTCGGGCACGTCGATACAAAATGAGCCAAAGAACAATCAAATCGGAGTTCGGGGTGAAAAGTTGTGATGAAAATGGTGAAGAAGGGCGATGCTGAAATTATGTGTAATGTTGTTGTTTAGGCCGGAAGTTCCGGGATAGGGCTGGAAGTTCCGGGCTCAGGAGGTTCCGGGGGGTTTCCGGAAGTTCCGGGGGCCGCGGGTGAAGTTCAGGGAAAACAGGGGGTTTTTGGGGTAAACTTTTGGTTTAGCCTGGAAGTTCCAGGGTTAGGACGGAAGTTTCGAGGGGCGGAAATTCCGGGGGAGTCCCGAAGTTCTGGGGGTCCTGGAATTTCTTCGGGGACGAACCCTAAATTCCAGATCTGAGAACGGGGGAAAAGATGGGGAAGCCTAGATCCACTTGAAACACATCGAATCCATGGATCAAATTCAACAAAACATCATCAACCCAACAAATAAAAAAAATGGGGCTATTTTTGGTGGGGATTTTCGAAATTTAGGACAAAATCAAACAAAATTAGGCTAGAAAATGGTGGGGGGACTCTAAATTTGTGAGCAACGTGGCTCATGATACCAAGATGATACGGGGTGAGGCCAATCTTTCACGATTGGAGCGGATCCTACGAAGAATGCGAAGAGCACGAGAGGGGAAACGAGAGGAAATAGTCAAATTGACTTGATCCAATCACACATGGGCTAGATCCAAACACACAAAGAGAGATACAAAGGTCCAAATCCAACAAACGAGGATACACGGTAGCTAGTTCATCCCAATCCATGAGGAAAGAGGTCTTGAATCCACGAGGGATCTTCCCGCGATGGGGTTCTTGAATCCACTTGGGGGATCTTCTCCAAGGAGGCCTTGGTCTCCGATGGAGTAGAGGTAAGTGGATGAGCAAAGCTCTATCTCAAATGAGCTAATCCTTTGTTGACCCTAGAATGGAGGAGGGGGATGAGTATATATAGTGGTAGCCACAAAGGGGTAAGTGAGGGGGGAAAGGGTACATGGGCTTCGTCCCGAGTATTTGAGCGCAGGCAGGGCCAGAAGTTCCGGAAATGGCTGGAAGGTTCCAGCCGAGGGTCGAGGCATGGTCCGGACTATCAAGAGAGTTGGCACGGTTCAGGACGTCGTCGGTGTAGCAGGGCCGGAAGTTCTGAGATGGTCGGAAGTTCCGGACGAGCTTCTAGGCAGGGTCCAGGTTGTCCAGAGAGTTGGCGCGTCCGGGCGTCGCCTGGAGGGTCCAGGACCGGAGGTTCCGAGAAAGTCGGAAGGTCCGGGGGTTGAAAGTTCCGGGCAATGGCTAGAAGCTCCGGGCTGAGAAGAAACCTTGCACAAGTCTTGACGCTGGCTCCTCCTCCTCCCTCTTCAGGACGATCGATGTAAATGATCACACATAGTGTCCATGACTTAGGTAGAAAGCATGTCTCACTCGAATGGAAAAGGGAAGCATTTAGGAGCGGGTTCACCTTGTGTCCAATGGCGTATGCTCGATGTCGAGGTCTCGTCGTATGTCCACTTCGAGCTTGGGGAGTAGTTGTAGTGTACATGGGGATGATCGTAGGATGCTCCGCATTAGACGCCAAGACCATGATCGTACCCTCTAAGACGAGGGGAGGTAAGGAGCTGCCATCACACTCTGCACTTGATTCACCTTCTGTTTTGAGTAGGCTTGCGACACCACCACCTGCTACCCCCCCCCCCCCCCCCCCCCCCCCCCCCCCCCCCCCCCCCCCCCCCCCCCCCCCCCCCCCCCCCCCCCCCCCCCCCCCCCCCCCCCCCCCCCCCCCCCCCCCCCCCCCCCCCCCCCCCCCCCCCCCCCCCCCCCCCCCCCCCCCCCCCCCCCCCCCCCCCCCCCCCCCCCCCCCCCCCCCCCCCCCCCCCCCCCCCCCCCCCCCCCCCCCCCCCCCCCCCCCCCCCCCCCCCCCCCCCCCCCCCCCCCCCCCCCCCCCCCCCCCCCCCCCCCCCCCCCCCCCCCCCCCCCCCCCCCCCCCCCCCCCCCCCCCCCCCCCCCCCCCCCCCCCCCCCCCCCCCCCCCCCCCCCCCCCCCCCCCCCCCCCCCCCCCCCCCCCCCCCCCCCCCCCCCCCCCCCCCCCCCCCCCCCCCCCCCCCCCCCCCCCCCCCCCCCCCCCCCCCCCCCCCCCCCCCCCCCCCCCCCCCCCCCCCCCCCCCCCCCCCCCCCCCCCCCCCCCCCCCCCCCCCCCCCCCCCCCCCCCCCCCCCCCCCCCCCCCCCCCCCCCCCCCCCCCCCCCCCCCCCCCCCCCCCCCCCCCCCCCCCCCCCCCCCCCCCCCCCCCCCCCCCCCCCCCCCCCCCCCCCCCCCCCCCCCCCCCCCCCCCCCCCCCCCCCCCCCCCCCCCCCCCCCCCCCCCCCCCCCCCCCCCCCCCCCCCCCCCCCCCCCCCCCCCCCCCCCCCCCCCCCCCCCCCCCCCCCCCCCCCCCCCCCCCCCCCCCCCCCCCCCCCCCCCCCCCCCCCCCCCCCCCCCCCCCCCCCCCCCCCCCCCCCCCCCCCCCCCCCCCCCCCCCCCCCCCCCCCCCCCCCCCCCCCCCCCCCCCCCCCCCCCCCCCCCCCCCCCCCCCCCCCCCCCCCCCCCCCCCCCCCCCCCCCCCCCCCCCCCCCCCCCCCCCCCCCCCCCCCCCCCCCCCCCCCCCCCCCCCCCCCCCCCCCCCCCCCCCCCCCCCCCCCCCCCCCCCCCCCCCCCCCCCCCCCCCCCCCCCCCCCCCCCCCCCCCCCCCCCCCCCCCCCCCCCCCCCCCCCCCCCCCCCCCCCCCCCCCCCCCCCCCCCCCCCCCCCCCCCCCCCCCCCCCCCCCCCCCCCCCCCCCCCCCCCCCCCCCCCCCCCCCCCCCCCCCCCCCCCCCCCCCCCCCCCCCCCCCCCCCCCCCCCCCCCCCCCCCCCCCCCCCCCCCCCCCCCCCCCCCCCCCCCCCCCCCCCCCCCCCCCCCCCCCCCCCCCCCCCCCCCCCCCCCCCCCCCCCCCCCCCCCCCCCCCCCCCCCCCCCCCCCCCCCCCCCCCCCCCCCCCTGAACCAGTGAGTCCTTCTCATGCTCCTTGCTGCCCCTGATCTTGTATTGGCCTTGGATGTCGACAAGATTCTGGCAGGCGATGCCCGAATTCTCGAGCACCTTTACATCGTTGGTGATGTCCACCGTAGCGAACATGTAGTGGAGGCTGTTGACAACCTGGTGAAACGCTCGCAAGGCCTTGTGGCCAGGCAGTAGTGGTAGACGAGGACGTGGTGGCGCACGCACATCTGGGCGATGGCGACCTTGGGACGAGACCCGGCACAAGCGCGGGTGTACTCGAGGTCAAACCCAACCACCTTGTACTTCTCCTCGGCAAGCAACAGCTCCACGATGTGGATGGAGTGCTCCGCCCAGACCGGGTCATTGGTGTACACCACCGAGGGTCCATGAACCTTCTGTGGGTGTCCACCACGGCATGCATGGTGAAGTGCTGCTCGTCGTCGGCAGCCGCTTGGAGCGCCATTGGAGCCGCGCAGGATACCCTCTAAGAATTTCTCGTGGTGGGTGCGCTTCTTGCAATGGTGGGGCGCGATCGAAAGGTTGAAGAGACACAAGGGTAGGTTAAATGGCCGATGTAATAAATGGGGGCCGGCCGGACTGTAATCGTCACGTCTTGTCACGGCGTTCATAGCGGAGGATTCCAGAATCCAGTGCACGCTTGACAACACCGCACCCCAGGCGTGGGCTCGAAGAGGCGCCAAATGTATCATCGGTGAGCCTGTTCCCGCGCTACCGCGCTGTTTATCGTGCAAGCTTCCCGCCCGGCTAGTTTGGCCACGCGTCGGCTAGAAGAGGGACAAATCGTGGGTGTTTATTGGCAAAAAGCTTTGTAAAAACGAAGTGTGTGGAATGACTTCGGTCATACCCCCCCCCCCCCCCCCCCCCCCCCCCCCCCCCCCCCCCCCCCCCCCCCCCCCCCCCCCCCCCCCCCCCCCCCCCCCCCCCCCCCCCCCCCCCCCCCCCCCCCCCCCCCCCCCCCCCCCCCCCCCCCCCCCCCCCCCCCCCCCCCCCCCCCCCCCCCCCCCCCCCCCCCCCCCCCCCCCCCCCCCCCCCCCCCCCCCCCCCCCCCCCCCCCCCCCCCCCCCCCCCCCCCCCCCCCCCCCCCCCCCCCCCCCCCCCCCCCCCCCCCCCCCCCCCCCCCCCCCCCCCCCCCCCCCCCCCCCCCCCCCCCCCCCCCCCCCCCCCCCCCCCCCCCCCCCCCCCCCCCCCCCCCCCCCCCCCCCCCCCCCCCCCCCCCCCCCCCCCCCCCCCCCCCCCCCCCCCCCCCCCCCCCCCCCCCCCCCCCCCCCCCCCCCCCCCCCCCCCCCCCCCCCCCCCCCCCCCCCCCCCCCCCCCCCCCCCCCCCCCCCCCCCCCCCCCCCCCCCCCCCCCCCCCCCCCCCCCCCCCCCCCCCCCCCCCCCCCCCCCCCCCCCCCCCCCCCCCCCCCCCCCCCCCCCCCCCCCCCCCCCCCCCCCCCCCCCCCCCCCCCCCCCCCCCCCCCCCCCCCCCCCCCCCCCCCCCCCCCCCCCCCCCCCCCCCCCCCCCCCCCCCCCCCCCCCCCCCCCCCCCCCCCCCCCCCCCCCCCCCCCCCCCCCCCCCCCCCCCCCCCCCCCCCCCCCCCCCCCCCCCCCCCCCCCCCCCCCCCCCCCCCCCCCCCCCCCCCCCCCCCCCCCCCCCCCCCCCCCCCCCCCCCCCCCCCCCCCCCCCCCCCCCCCCCCCCCCCCCCCCCCCCCCCCCCCCCCCCCCCCCCCCCCCCCCCCCCCCCCCCCCCCCCCCCCCCCCCCCCCCCCCCCCCCCCCCCCCCCCCCCCCCCCCCCCCCCCCCCTAGCAGGTGGTGGTGTCGCAAGCCTACTCAAAACAGAAGGTGAATCAAGTGCAACTCACTGGTTCACCTCGCCGAGGCCATCATCGACCCCTACTACAGAGACATGAAGGATTCGTGCAACAAGGACAAGCGTGCCTGGCACTCGGCCTGGATGGAGAAACTCGACAAAGCTCACGTCGTGTACGCAGCCAAGGAGGCGTACACGAGCTACGACAAGTACAGGCGGATCGTTGACATGAGGAAGTCCCTCCTTCCCCAAAACGGCTAGGGATCCAGCCGGAAGCAGAGCAATGGCAAGCGTCATCACAACAATAAGTAGATGATTAGATCCTCGTTTCTCCTACTTTAGTATGCATGTAATTGCTTTCTTTGGTGTGTGGAAATGTTATGTGTAGTCACTTGTGTAATTGTATGCTTAATTTGGTTATGCAATGCTATCTTTTTAAGTATATATGTTGATGCTTTGTAGACAGAGCGTAGATGTTGTGCAGACAAAGAAAATCACATCGCACACGGACTAAACAATGGAACCCGTCGGTGATGATATCATCAATCACTCACAATTGTATACCAGCAATCGTTTGCTCACAACACATACATCTTATTAGAAGCAATCGTCTGCGTTATTATCGGTCTTCGCACACATTTCTGATTACAGACATGTTTGCCATGTATCACACATATCTTGTTAAGTTGAACCATTTCTATTCTCTTGTCTCAACGCAAACAGTTCATCCGAGTGAACCGCATGCCGTATATCCCCCCCCCCCCCCCCCCCCCCCCCCCCCCCCCCCCCCCCCCCCCCCCCCCCCCCCCCCCCCCCCCCCCCCCCCCCCCCCCCCCCCCCCCCCCCCCCCCCCCCCCCCCCCCCCCCCCCCCCCCCCCCCCCCCCCCCCCCCCCCCCCCCCCCCCCCCCCCCCCCCCCCCCCCCCCCCCCCCCCCCCCCCCCCCCCCCCCCCCCCCCCCCCCCCCCCCCCCCCCCCCCCCCCCCCCCCCCCCCCCCCCCCCCCCCCCCCCCCCCCCCCCCCCCCCCCCCCCCCCCCCCCCCCCCCCCCCCCCCCCCCCCCCCCCCCCCCCCCCCCCCCCCCCCCCCCCCCCCCCCCCCCCCCCCCCCCCCCCCCCCCCCCCCCCCCCCCCCCCCCCCCCCCCCCCCCCCCCCCCCCCCCCCCCCCCCCCCCCCCCCCCCCCCCCCCCCCCCCCCCCCCCCCCCCCCCCCCCCCCCCCCCCCCCCCCCCCCCCCCCCCCCCCCCCCCCCCCCCCCCCCCCCCCCCCCCCCCCCCCCCCCCCCCCCCCCCCCCCCCCCCCCCCCCCCCCCCCCCCCCCCCCCCCCCCCCCCCCCCCCCCCCCCCCCCCCCCCCCCCCCCCCCCCCCCCCCCCCCCCCCCCCCCCCCCCCCCCCCCCCCCCCCCCCCCCCCCCCCCCCCCCCCCCCCCCCCCCCCCCCCCCCCCCCCCCCCCCCCCCCCCCCCCCCCCCCCCCCCCCCCCCCCCCCCCCCCCCCCCCCCCCCCCCCCCCCCCCCCCCCCCCCCCCCCCCCCCCCCCCCCCCCCCCCCCCCCCCCCCCCCCCCCCCCCCCCCCCCCCCCCCCCCCCCCCCCCCCCCCCCCCCCCCCCCCCCCCCCCCCCCCCCCCCCCCCCCCCCCCCCCCCCCCCCCCCCCCCCCCCCCCCCCCCCCCCCCCCCCCCCCCCCCCCAACTCGTGGATTCCCGCGGTGATATTGGGGTAATCTATGCATAGGGGTTGATGCACGTTTTTCTCCGACGGAAACTTCGGGGTCTCTTTATAGTTCTTTGTGTGGATTGAGTATTATGAATATGAATTTGCTTTGGAGTTATTCTAGTACGAACTCTAGGATAGATCGAATGGAAAAAATAGCTTTGTGTTATTTTAGTACGAACTCTTGGATAGATCGGACGGAAAGAATAGCTTTGAGTTGGTCTCGTACCCTACAAACAATATCTATCTTTTGTCCTCCGCTAATAGGAACTCGGGAGTGATTCTTTACTACACTTTGAGGGATAATCATATGATCCAACTATGTTAGCATTGTTGAGAGATTGCACTAGCGAAAGTACGGACCCTAGGCCTTGTTTTTAAGCATTGCAACACCATTTTTGTGCCCGTTTATTAATTGCTACCTTGCTGTTTTTATTTATTCAGATTATAAAAATATATTTCTACCATCAATATTACACTTTTATCACCATCTCTTCACTGAACTAGTGCACCTATACAATTTGCCATTGTATTGGGTGTGTTGGGGACACAAGAGATTTCTTGTATTTGGTTGCAGGGTCATTTGAGGGAGACCATCTTCATCCTACATCTCTCACGGATTGATAAACATTAGGTCATCCACTTGAGGGAAAATTGCTACTATCCTACAAAACTCTGCGCTTGGAGGCCCAACACGTGTCTACAAGAATAAAGTTGCGTAGTAGACATCATAGAGCATCTTTATAATCACCCAGTTACGTTGTGACATTTGATAGCACACTAAGTGTTCCTCCGGTATTCGGGAGTTGCAAAATCTCATAGTCATAGGAACATGTATAAGTCATGAAGAAAGCAATAGCAATAAACTAAACGATCATAGTGCTAAGCTAACGGATGGGTCTTTTCCATCACATCATTCTCTAATGATGTGATCCCGTTCATCAAATGGCAACACATGTCTATGGTTAGGAAACTTAACCATCTTTGATCAACGAGCTAGTCTAGTAGAGGCATACTAGGGACATTCTGTTTGTCTATGTATTCACACATGTACTAAGTTTCCAGTTAATACAATTCTAGCATGAATAATAAACATTTATCATGATATAAGGAAATATAAATAACAACTTTATTATTGCCTCTAGGGCATATTTCCTTCAGTCTCCCACTTGCAATAGAGTCAATAGTCTAGTTCACATCGTCATGTGATTTAATACCAATAGTGCACATCTTTATGTGATTAGTTCACATCGCCATGTGACTAATACCCAAAGGGTTTTACCAGAGTCAATAATCTAGTTCACATCGCTATGTGATTAACACCCAAAGAGTACTAAGGTGTGATCATGTTTTGCTTGTGAGAGAAGCTTAGTCAATGGGTCTATTACATTCAGAGCCGTATGTATTTTGCAAATTTTCTATGTCTACAATGCTCTGCATGGAGCTACTCTAGCTAATTGCTCCCACTTTCAATATGTATCCAGATTGAGACTCAGAGTCATCCGGATCGGTGTAAAAGCTTGCATCAATGCAACTCTTTACGACGAACTCTTTATCACCTCCATAACTGAGAAATATCTCCTTAGTCTTCTAAGGATAATTTTGACCGCTGTCCAGTGATCCACTCCTGGATCAATATCGCACCCCCTTGCCAAATTCATGGCAAGGTATACAATAGTTTTGGTACACAGCATAGCATACTTTATAGAACCTATGGCTGAGGCATAGGAAATGACTTTCATTCTCTTTCTATTTTCTGCTGTGGTCATGTTTTGAGTCTTACTCAACTTTACACCTTGCAATACAGGTAAGAACTCTTTGTTTGACTGTTCCATTTTGAACTACTTCAAAATCTTGTCAAGGTATGTACTCATTGAAAAATCTTATCAAGTGTCTTGATCTATCTCTATAGATCTTGATGCCCAATATGTAAGCAGCTTCACCGAGGTCTTTCCTTGAAAAACTCCTTTCAAACACTCCTTTATGCTTTCCAGAAAATTCTACATCATTTCCGATAGGCTTCACCGCAAGTCTGTATAAAACTATATGCTTTGATCAACTCATCAAAGCGTATATTCCAACTCCGAGATGCTTGCACCAGTCCATAGATGGAAACCCTGGAGCTTGCACATTTCGTTAGGACCTTTAGGATTGACAAAACCTTCTGGTTGTATCATATACAACTCTTCTTTAATAAATCTATTAAGGAATGCAGTTTTGACATCCATTTGTCAGATTTCATAAAATGTGGCAATTGCTAACATGATTCGGACAGACTTTAAGCATCGATACGAGTGAGAAAATATCATCGTAGTCAACACCTTGAACTTGTCAAAAACCCTTTTCGACAAGTCGAGCTTTGTAGATAGTAACACTACTATCAGCGTCCGTCTTCCTCTTGAAGATCCATTTATTCTCAAGGGCTTGCCGATCATCGGGCAAGTCCACCAAAGTCCACACTTTGTTCTCATACATGGATCCCATCTCAGATTTCATGGCCTCAAGCCATTTCACGGAATCTGGGCTCATCATTGCTTCCTCATAGTTCGTAGGTTCATCATGGTCAAGTAACATGACCTCCAGAACAGGATTACCGTACCACTCTGGTGCGGATCTTACTCTGGTTGACCTACGAGGTTCGGTAGTAACTTGATCAGAAGTTTCATGATCATCATCATTAGCTTCCTCTCTCATTGGTGTAGGAATCACTGGAATTGATTTCTGTGATGAACTACTTTCCAATAAGGGAGCAGGTACAGTTACCTAATCAAGTTCTACTTTCCTCCCTCTCACTTCTTTCGAGAGAAAATCCTTCTCTAGAAAGGATCCATTTTTAGCAACGAATATCTTGCCTTCGGATCTGTGATAGAAGGTGTACCCATCAGTTTCCTTTGGGTATCCTATGAAGACACATTTCTCCGATTTGGGTTCGAGCTTATCAGGTTGAAGCTTTTTCACATAAGCATCACAGCCCCAAACTTTAAGAAACGACAACTTGGGTTTCTTGCCAAACCACAGTTCATATGGTGTCATCTCAACGGATTTAGATGGTGCCCTATTTAACGTGAATGCAGCCGTCTCTAAAGCATAACCCCAAAACGATAGCGGTAAATCAGTAAGAGACATCATAGATTGCACCATATCTAATAAAATACGATTACGACGTTCGGACACACCATTACGCTGTGGTGTTCCAGGTGGCGTGAGTTGCAAAACTATTCCACATTGTTTCAAATGAAGACCAAACTTGTAACTCAAATATTCACCTCCACGATCAGATCGTAGAAACTTTATTTTCTTGTTATGATGATTTTCCACTTCACTTTGAAATTCTTTGAACTTTTCAAATGTTTCAGACTTATGTTTCATCAAGTAGATATACCCATATCTGCTCAAATCATCTGTGAAGGTTAGCGTGAGCCTCAACACTCCTCGAACCGCATACATCAGTATGTATTATTTCCAACAAGTCTGTTGCTCGCTCCATTGTTCCGGAGAACGGAGTCTTAGTCATCTTGCCCATGAGGCATGGTTCACAAGCACCAAGTGATTCATAATCAAGTGATTCCAAAAGCCCATCAGCATGGAGTTTCTTCATGCGCTTTACACCAATATGACCTAAACGGCAGTGCCACAAATAAGTTGCACTATCATTATTAAACTTATATTTTTTGGCTTCAATACTATGAATATGTGTATCACTACTATCGAGATTCAACAAAAATAGACCACTCATCAAGGGTGCATGACCATAAAAGATATTACTCATAAATAAAACAACCATTATTCTTTGATTTA
>JAAAWM010011132.1:0-63518 GCA_036873465.1 Thinopyrum obtusiflorum
TTATGAATATGAATTTGCTTTGGTGTTATTTTAGTACGAACTCTAGGATAGATTGAACGGAAAGAATAGCTTTGTGTTATTTTAGTACAAACTCTTGAATAGATCGAACGGAAAGAATAGCTTTGAGGTGGTTTCGTACCCTACAAACAATTTATTCTTATGATCTCCGCTAGATAGGAACTTTGGAGTGATTCTTCATCGCACTTTGAGGGGTGGTTATATGATCCAATTATATTAGCATTGTTGAGAGGTTGCACTAGTGAAAGTACGGACCCTAGGCCTCATTTTCAAGCATTGCAATACCGTTTTTGTGCCCGTTTACTATTTGCTACCTTGCTTTTTTTATTTATTCAGATTATAAAAATATATTTCTACCATCCATATTACACTTTTATCACCATCTCTTCGCCGAACTAGTGCGCCTATACAATTTGCCATTGTATTGGGTCTGTTGGGGACACAAGAGATTTCTTGTATTTGGTTGCAGGGTCGTTTGGGAGAGACCAACTTCATCCTACACCTCTCACGGATTGATAAACCTTAGGTCATCCACTTGAGGGAAAATTGCTACTGTCCTACAAAACTCTGCGCTTGGAGGCCCAACACGTGTCTACAAGAATAAAGTTGCGTAGTAGACATCAAGCTCTTTTCTAGCGCCGTTGCCGGGGAGGTGAGTGCTTGAAGGTATATCTTTAGATCTTGCAATCGAATCTTTTCATTTCTTGTTTTATCACTAGTTTGGTTTATAAAAGAAAACTACAAAAAAATGGAATTTAGGTTGCATCATATTATTGATCATCTTTATAATATCTTTCTTGAAAATGATGGATCGAAATATTATGCTCAATTGTTAGAAGAAGAAGTCAATAAAATGTTTGGCACAAAATATTTGAATGATGAGCATGATTGCAATGTTGTTAGAATGAATTCTTTGAATATCCAAAATGCTAATGATGATTGCACAAGTCATGACAAAAATGTTTCTTATAAGCATGTCAATTTTTGCGGAGTGAATTGGGAGTGCAAATGCACACCAAAAAGGGGAGATAGATTTTGTAAGAAGCATAAATATTTAGAAACGAAAAACTTGCAAGAGAGGCTAGATGATTGTGCTGAAAGATTTAATTTTTTTTCGCCATCCTTTTGAACTTTGCAATGAACGTGGTCATTTAAAACTCCAATGCAAATTGTTTCATGATCAAATCATGTCCAAAAATTGTGATAACTTGATTACTCTTGAGCATCATAAAGAGCTTAGTCTTCTTCTGGGGTATGAAGAAATGAAACGTATAACTGAGGGTATTCCAAAATTTAATCTCGAGAGATTTCTTGATTTTGATCTAAAGGAAATTTATATGTTTTGTGTGGTAAATTGCATTGAGAATCCTTATATTGCCAACTATCTAAAGACAAGAAAACGGGGGGGGGGGGGGGGGGGGGGGGGGGGGGGGGGGGGGGGGGGGGGGGGGGGGGGGGGGGGGGGGGGGGGGGGGGGGGGGGGGGGGGGGGGGGGGGGGGGGGGGGGGGGGGGGGGGGGGGGGGGGGGGGGGGGGGGGGGGGGGGGGGGGGGGGGGGGGGGGGGGGGGGGGGGGGGGGGGGGGGGGGGGGGGGGGGGGGGGGGGGGGGGGGGGGGGGGGGGGGGGGGGGGGGGGGGGGGGGGGGGGGGGGGGGGGGGGGGGGGGGGGGGGGGGGGGGGGGGGGGGGGGGGGGGGGGGGGGGGGGGGGGGGGGGGGGGGGGGGGGGGGGGGGGGGGGGGGGGGGGGGGGGGGGGGGGGGGGGGGGGGGGGGGGGGGGGGGGGGGGGGGGGGGGGGGGGGGGGGGGGGGGGGGGGGGGGGGGGGGGGGGGGGGGGGGGGGGGGGGGGGGGGGGGGGGGGGGGGGGGGGGGGGGGGGGGGGGGGGGGGGGGGGGGGGGGGGGGGGGGGGGGGGGGGGGGGGGGGGGGGGGGGGGGGGGGGGGGGGGGGGGGGGGGGGGGGGGGGGGGGGGGGGGGGGGGGGGGGGGGGGGGGGGGGGGGGGGGGGGGGGGGGGGGGGGGGGGGGGGGGGGGGGGGGGGGGGGGGGGGGGGGGGGGGGGGGGGGGGGGGGGGGGGGGGGGGGGGGGGGGGGGGGGGGGGGGGGGGGGGGGGGGGGGGGGGGGGGGGGGGGGGGGGGGGGGGGGGGGGGGGGGGGGGGGGGGGGGGGGGGGGGGGGGGGGGGGGGGGGGGGGGGGGGGGGGGGGGGGGGGGGGGGGGGGGGGGGGGGGGGGGGGGGGGGGGGGGGGGGGGGGGGGGGGGGGGGGGGGGGGGGGGGGGGGGGGGGGGGGGGGGGGGGGGGGGGGGGGGGGGGGGGGGGGGGGGGGGGGGGGGGGGGGGGGGGGGGGGGGGGGGGGGGGGGGGGGGGGGGGGGGGGGGGGGGGGGGGGGGGGGGGGGGGGGGGGGGGGGGGGGGGGGGGGGGGGGGGGGGGGGGGGGGGGGGGGGGGGGGGGGGGGGGGGGGGGGGGGGGGGGGGGGGGGGGGGGGGGGGGGGGGGGGGGGGGGGGGGGGGGGGGGGGGGGGGGGGGGGGGGGGGGGGGGGGGGGGGGGGGGGGGGGGGGGGGGGGGGGGGGGGGGGGGGGGGGGGGGGGGGGGGGGGGGGGGGGGGGGGGGGGGGGGGGGGGGGGGGGGGGGGGGGGGGGGGGGGGGGGGGGGGGGGGGGGGGGGGGGGGGGGGGGGGGGGGGGGGGGGGGGGGGGGGGGGGGGGGGGGGGGGGGGGGGGGGGGGGGGGGGGGGGGGGGGGGGGGGGGGGGGGGGGGGGGGGGGGGGGGGGGGGGGGGGGGGGGGGGGGGGGGGGGGGGGGGGGGGGGGGGGGGGGGGGGGGGGGGGGGGGGGGGGGGGGGGGGGGGGGGGGGGGGGGGGGGGGGGGGGGGGGGGGGGGGGGGGGGGGGGGGGGGGGGGGGGGGGGGGGGGGGGGGGGGGGGGGGGGGGGGGGGGGGGGGGGGGGGGGGGGGGGGGGGGGGGGGGGGGGGGGGGGGGGGGGGGGGGGGGGGGGGGGGGGGGGGGGGGGGGGGGGGGGGGGGGGGGGGGGGGGGGGGGGGGGGGGGGGGGGGGGGGGGGGGGGGGGGGGGGGGGGGGGGGGGGGGGGGGGGGGGGGGGGGGGGGGGGGGGGGGGGGGGGGGGGGGGGGGGGGGGGGGGGGGGGGGGGGGGGGGGGGGGGGGGGGGGGGGGGGGGGGGGGGGGGGGGGGGGGGGGGGGGGGGGGGGGGGGGGGGGGGGGGGGGGGGGGGGGGGGGGGGGGGGGGGGGGGGGGGGTTGCTACTTATGATGATTATTGTGATGATACTTATGTTATAAAAATTAGTGATGATTATATTTATAAAACTTGTCATAGTTATGATTACCCTTTTTCTGAACATTACTCTTTTAATATGGAAACAATTTATAGTATTCGAGTTTCATATGATACTCCCACCATTGCGAATGAGAAGAAATTTTCTTATGTGGAGAGTAATAAAATTTCTATACTTGTGGATCATGAAAAGAATGCTTTATGTGATGGTTATATTGATGAATCTATTCATGATGCTACTGAAAATTATTATGAGAGAGGAATGTATGATTCATGATGCTTTCTTTATGTTTCAATCCTTATCTTTTATGCGAGCATCATCGAACTCATCATGCCTAGCTAAAAGGCATTAAAGAAAAGCGCTTGTTGGGAGATGATGACCCACAAGTATAGGGGATCAATTGTAGCTCTTTTCGATAAGTAAGAGTGTCGAACCCAACGAGGAGCAGAAGGAAATGACAAGCAATTTTCAGTAAGGTAATGTCTGCAAGTGCTAAAATTGTAAGTAGCAGAGTAGTTTGATAGCAAGATAATTTGTAACGAGCAAGTAACGATAGTAGTAACAAAAGTGCAGCAAGGTATCCCAATCATTTTGAGGCAAAGGACAGGCCAAAACGGTTTCTTATGATGAGCAAAGCGTTCTTTAGGGTACACGGGAATTTCATCTAGTCACTTTCATCATGTTGGTTTGATTTGCATTCGCTACTTTGATAATTTGGTATGTGGGTGGACCGGTGCTTAGCTGCTGTTCTTACTTGAACAAACCTCCTACTTATGATTAACCCTCCCGCAAGCAGGGGGGGGGGGGGGGGGGGGGGGGGGGGGGGGGGGGGGGGGGGGGGGGGGGGGGGGGGGGGGGGGGGGGGGGGGGGGGGGGGGGGGGGGGGGGGGGGGGGGGGGGGGGGGGGGGGGGGGGGGGGGGGGGGGGGGGGGGGGGGGGGGGGGGGGGGGGGGGGGGGGGGGGGGGGGGGGGGGGGGGGGGGGGGGGGGGGGGGGGGGGGGGGGGGGGGGGGGGGGGGGGGGGGGGGGGGGGGGGGGGGGGGGGGGGGGGGGGGGGGGGGGGGGGGGGGGGGGGGGGGGGGGGGGGGGGGGGGGGGGGGGGGGGGGGGGGGGGGGGGGGGGGGGGGGGGGGGGGGGGGGGGGGGGGGGGGGGGGGGGGGGGGGGGGGGGGGGGGGGGGGGGGGGGGGGGGGGGGGGGGGGGGGGGGGGGGGGGGGGGGGGGGGGGGGGGGGGGGGGGGGGGGGGGGGGGGGGGGGGGGGGGGGGGGGGGGGGGGGGGGGGGGGGGGGGGGGGGGGGGGGGGGGGGGGGGGGGGGGGGGGGGGGGGGGGGGGGGGGGGGGGGGGGGGGGGGGGGGGGGGGGGGGGGGGGGGGGGGGGGGGGGGGGGGGGGGGGGGGGGGGGGGGGGGGGGGGGGGGGGGGGGGGGGGGGGGGGGGGGGGGGGGGGGGGGGGGGGGGGGGGGGGGGGGGGGGGGGGGGGGGGGGGGGGGGGGGGGGGGGGGGGGGGGGGGGGGGGGGGGGGGGGGGGGGGGGGGGGGGGGGGGGGGGGGGGGGGGGGGGGGGGGGGGGGGGGGGGGGGGGGGGGGGGGGGGGGGGGGGGGGGGGGGGGGGGGGGGGGGGGGGGGGGGGGGGGGGGGGGGGGGGGGGGGGGGGGGGGGGGGGGGGGGGGGGGGGGGGGGGGGGGGGGGGGGGGGGGGGGGGGGGGGGGGGGGGGGGGGGGGGGGGGGGGGGGGGGGGGGGGGGGGGGGGGGGGGGGGGGGGGGGGGGGGGGGGGGGGGGGGGGGGGGGGGGGGGGGGGGGGGGGGGGGGGGGGGGGGGGGGGGGGGGGGGGGGGGGGGGGGGGGGGGGGGGGGGGGGGGGGGGGGGGGGGGGGGGGGGGGGTAAAAACATTATAAATAACAGTAAGAAAACATGATGCAAAATGGACGTATCAGGAGACAACACAACACTTTTACCTACTGTTTTTGTGTGTTCACATGGTTATGCTACTGTAGTAATCATGTTTTATTGCTTTTGTTTCAATAAAGTGCCAAGTAAAGCCATTGGGATAGTGTGGATGATAGTTGACTTGATTCTGTGCAAAAACTGAAACTTTTGCATATAGTGCAGAAATTCTTATCTTTTACTGGGACGTGTAACAATTCTAAACTTTTTACAGTTGATGGCTATACAAATTGTCTACGTTGTGCTAATTTTTCATAATTTTTGGAGTTACAGAAGTATGAGCTTAATTCAGATCCTTACATACTGTTCTGTTTTTGACAGATTCTGTTTTCAATGCATAGTTTGCTTGTTTCCTAGTTTCTATGGCTTATTTTGCACAATATAAATTGTGGAATTGATATGGCACAGTAGGCATTGTGTGAGAACAATTATGAATCCTGTCTTTGACAGTACCAAAGTGAATGATTTGTCTTTATCATACTAACCCATCTGGGGGGGGGGGGGGGGGGGGGGGGGGGGGGGGGGGGGGGGGGGGGGGGGGGGGGGGGGGGGGGGGGGGGGGGGGGGGGGGGGGGGGGGGGGGGGGGGGGGGGGGGGGGGGGGGGGGGGGGGGGGGGGGGGGGGGGGGGGGGGGGGGGGGGGGGGGGGGGGGGGGGGGGGGGGGGGGGGGGGGGGGGGGGGGGGGGGGGGGGGGGGGGGGGGGGGGGGGGGGGGGGGGGGGGGGGGGGGGGGGGGGGGGGGGGGGGGGGGGGGGGGGGGGGGGGGGGGGGGGGGGGGGGGGGGGGGGGGGGGGGGGGGGGGGGGGGGGGGGGGGGGGGGGGGGGGGGGGGGGGGGGGGGGGGGGGGGGGGGGGGGGGGTTTGCAAGTATACATGTTGCTGTTTGAAAACAGAAAGTTTACCGCTGTTGCAATAATTCCCTAGAAAAGTCAGAACCTGATAAAATATTGAAACTTTTTGCAAAATAATCTCTGATAAATTTTCTACAGTGTGGTAAAATTTCATAATCTTTGGAGTTGAATAAGTGTTGATGCTCTTGCATTCTTTACAGACTGTACTGTTTTGGCAGATTGCTGTTATGTTTGCATTGTTTGCATATGTTTGCTTGTTTAATGATTCTATTTGAGGATAGGAGTATTAAATATGCAGAGGCATTTAGTATGCAATGTTGAATAATAATTTTAGTAATTTGCTACAGTAGAGAATGATAAGGTTTTTGCATTGGTTTATACTAACTTATCTCATGAGTTCTTGTTGAGTTTTGTGTGGATGAAGGTTTTGAGATTTAGGAAAACTGTGATATGAGAAAAATTAAGGAGACACAAAAGCTCAAGCTTGGGGATGCCCAAGGCATCCCAAGATAATATTCAAGAAGTCTCAAGCATCTAAGCTTGGGGATGCCCTGGTAGGCATTTCATCAACAATTATCGGTTAGTATCGGTTGAGCCTAAGTTTTTGCTTCTCCACATGAGTTGTGCTATTCTTAGAATGTCATTTTATTTTGTTTTTGCTTGCTGTTTTAATAAAGTACTTAGATCTGAAAGTTTTTAAATAAAATAGAGTTCTCAAATAGTTGCCAGGGAGGCTAGGTAAGCGGCATTCACATCCCGTCAACGAAGCTCTTTTCTATGGAATTGCTCTAGTGCTTCACTTATATCTTTTTTAGCACGGTGTGCTTTAATATTTTTGAAGAAATTCTCTCTTGCTTCACTTAAATTAATTTGAGAGAAAGAAATATTATGCTCATGATCTTCACTTATATCTTTTTGGAGTAGCTTGTCATTTACTCTTGTGCTTCACTTATATCCTTTGAGTAAATTGTTGAATGAATTGAATATCATGAAGTTGAAATTATATCATGCCTAGTGGTAGCTTCACATTGGGTTTAGAAAGTGAATATTTTGAGTCTTGACAATCACAATATTGGTCATACAAGCAATTCACGAATAATTAGTATAAGGAAAGAACTTTCACATGCAAATACACTATCTTGGAAATCTTTTGTGATTGTGAGCCCCCATCAAAATATTATATGCCAAAATTGTTGACGTTGGACAAGGAAGACAACGTAATGATTTATGTTTGTTCATATTCACATAGAACTTATATTGTCATAGATCCTTCAACATGTGGTGCTTGCCCCCCATCTTTGCTAGCCAAAAATTCCGCACCAAGTAGAGATACTACTTGTGCATCCAAAAAACCCTTAAACCCAAATCTTATCTTCAAGAGTCCACCATACCTACCTAATGATTGAGGAAGATCCTTCAAGTAAGTTGTCATCGGTGCAAAAAGGCAATAAAAATTGCTTCTAAAAGTTTTGATCATTTAGTGTAAGAGAAAATTGAGTGTTGTACGAACTTGTGATGGCAAAGAATAAAAGCGACAGACTGCATAAAAAAGGTTGCTATCATAAGGGGCAATATAACGTGACATTCTTTTGCACTAAGGGGTTGAGCATACAAACAAATAAGCGCATGGCAACCTCTGCTTCCCTCTGCGAAGGGCCTATCTTTTACTTTTCAGTATTTACTTTTATGCAAAGAGTCAAAGTTTTTCTCTCTATTCCTTTTTATTTTTCTCTTTTGGCAAGCATCATGTGGTGAGGAAAGATCTAGGCACATATGTCCAGTTGAATATGGGTAGCATGAGTTATTATTGTTGACATCACCCTTGAGGTGAATACGTTGGGAGGCAAAACAATAAGCCCCTATCTTTCTATGTGTCTGGTTGAAATGTTTTGCTCGTGTGTATGCAGTGAGTGTTAGCAATCATAGAAGACTATAAGATGGTTGAGTATGTGGAGCTCTTACTTAAACTCCGTTGAATAAGTTGAATTGCAATTGCTTGGTGACTAAGAACATAGGTTGTTGAGTTTCAAGAGATTTCATTGTTTGAACCTTAACATGTGAATTGGTTGCTACTTTAACATGAGAAGTTTAATAAGAAAGAATTGTCGTTATGATGCTAGGAAAAGTGATTAAAATTATCATTGATCAAACTTATGCACTTTGCTAGCATTCACACTTCATAAATTATTTCTTTTATCATTTACCTACTCGAGGACGAGTAGGAATTAAGCTTGGGGATGCTGATACGTCTCCAACGTATCTATAATTTATGATGTATTCATGTTGTTTTATTATCATTCTTGGATATTTTACAATCATTTTATAGCAACTTTATATCATTTTTTGGGACTAACCTATTGACCCAGTGCCCAGTGCCAGTTGCTATTTTTGCTTGTTTTTTACATCGCAGGAAATCAATATCAAACGGAGTCCAAACACAGCGAAACTTTTTGTGGATTTTTTATGGACCAGAAGACCACCAATGGGCCAGAGCTGCACCTGGGGGGGGTGCCTCGAGGGAGGCACAACCCACCAGGGCATGCCTGGGGGCCCAGGCGCCCAGGTGGGTTGTGCCCACCTCGGTGGCCTCCCGCACCCCCTCTTTACCCTATAAATTCACAAATATTCCGAAAACCCTTGGGGTTAACCTAGATCAAAAGTTTCGCCACCGCAAGGCTCTGTAGCCACTGAAAACCAATCTAGACCCCATTCCGGCACCCTGCCGGAGGGGGGAATCATCTCCGGTGGCCATCTTCATCATCTCGGCGACCACCACGATGAGGAGGGAGTAGTCCATCCTCGGGGCTGAGGATTTGTACCAGTAGCTATGTGTTTAATCCCTCTCTCTCGTGTTCTTGAGATTGCATGATCTTGATGTATCGCGGGCTTTGTTAATATAGTCGGATCATATGGTGTTTTCCCCTCTCTATCTTGTTGTGATGAATTGAGTTTTTCCCTTTGAGATTTCGTTGTTATCGGATTGAATACTTTTATATATTTGAGAACACTTGATATATGTCTTGCAATTGAATACTCGTGGTGACAATGGGGTATCATATTGATTCACTTGATATATGTTTTGGCACTCAACTCGCGGATTCCCGAGGTGACATTGGGGTAATCTATGCATAGGGGTTGATGCATGTTCTTGTCTTTGTTTCTCTGGTAGAAATCTTGGGGCACTCTTTGAAGTTCTTTGTGTTGGATTGAGTATTATGAATATGAATTTGCTTTGGTGTTATTTTAGTACGAACTCTAGAATAGATTGAACCGAAAGAATAGCTTTGTGTTATTTTAGTACGAACTCTTGAATAGATCGAACGGAAAGAATAGCTTTGAGGTGGTTTCGTACCCTACAAACAATTTATTCTTATGATCTCCGCTAGATAGAAACTTTGGAGTGATTCGTCATCGCACTTTGAGGGGTGGTTATATGATCCAATTATATTAGCATTGTTGAGAGGTTGCACTAGTGAAAGTACGGACCCTAGGCCTCATTTTCAATCATTGCAATACCATTTTTGTGCCCGTTTACTATTTGCTACCTTGCTGTTTTTATCTATTCAGATTATAAAAATATATTTCTACCATACATATTACACTTTTATCACCATCTCTTCGCCGAACTAGTGCGCCTATACAATTTGCCATTGTATTGGGTGTGTTGGGGACACAAGAGATTTCTTGTATTTGGTTGCAGGGTCGTTTGGGAGAGACCATCTTCATCCTACACCTCTCACGGATTGATAAACCTTAGGTCATCCACTTGAGGGAAAATTGCTACTGTCCTACCAAACTCTGCGCTTGGAGGCCCAACACGTGTCTACAAGAATAAAGTTGCATAGTAGACATCAGTTGTGCCCACATCGGTTGCCTTCCCGAACCGCCTCTTTACTCTATAAATACCCCAATATTCCAGAAACCCTAAAGGAGTCAACGAAAATCAATTCTAGCCGCCACAAGTTCCAGAATCACCAGATCCAGTCTAGACACCATCACGGAGGGGTTCATCATGTCCATTGGTGCCTCTCCGATGATACGTGAGTAGTTATTTGTAGACCTACGGGTTCGTAGTGAGTAGCTAGATGGATACCTCTCTCTCTCTCTCTCTTTTGATTCTCAATACAATGGTCTCTTGGAGATCTATTTGATGTAACTCTTTTTGCGGTGTGTTTGTTGGGATCAGATGAACATTGAGTTTATGACCAGATCTATCTTTTTATCCATGAAAGTTATTTGAGTCTTCTTTGAATCTCTTATATGCATGATTGCTTATAGCCTCGTATTTCTTCTCCGATATTTGTTTTTTTAGCCAACTTGATCTATTTATCTTGCAATGGGAAGAGGTGCTTTGTGATGGGTTCGATCTTACGGTGCTTGATCCCAGTGACAGAAGGGGAACCGACATGTATGTATCGTTGCTATTAAGGATAACAAGATGGGGTCTATTTCTACATAAATAGATCTTGTCTACATCATGTCATCGTTCTTATTGCATTACTCCGTTTCTCCATGAACTTAATACACTAGATGCATGCTGGATAGCGGTCGATGTGTGGAGTGTGCAGGCAGGAGTCGGTCTACTAATCTTGGACGTGATGCCTATATAATGATCATTGCCTGGATATCGTCATGATTATTTGAAGTTCTATCAATTGCCCAATAGTAATTCGTTTACCCACCGTTTGCTATTTTTCTCGAGAGAAGCCACTAGTGAAATCTACGGCCCCCGGGTCTCTTCTTTATTATATTTGCCTTTGCGATCTATTTTTATTTACTTTTATTTTTAGATCTATATTTCCAAAAAACCCAAAATACCTTGCTGCACTTTATTTTATTTGGCGATCTATCTATCAATTTATTACAACTTTCTCACGTCCATTTTCCAATTTCTGGCGTCGTTGCCCGAAAGGGATTGACAACCCATTTAATACGTCGGGTTGCGAGTATTTGTTATTTGTGTGCAGGTGTCATTCACGTAGTGTTGCGTGGTTCTCCTACTAGTTCGATAACCTTGATCTCATCACTGAGGGAAATACCTACCGTCGTTGTGCTGCATCATCCCTTCCTCTTTGGGCAAATACCGATGTAGTTCTAGCAGACATCAGAGGCCTACAAGAATATAGTTGTGTAGTAGATCACACTTTGTAACACCCAAAAAAGTTAACCATAATTTTACTAAGTAAAATTTGGCCAAAAATAATTTTTTTAATTATACTAGGTCCTTTATTAATTTCAGAGCCTTTTCTGTTCTCTGTTTTCCAAGATTCTTCCCTCCATAGAAGATTATTTTTGTAGAATGTTGTGGTCTTTGGTTGTTCTGTAAATCATTACATTTATATCATAAATAACAGTAGAAAATATTTTCATAATAAAATTTGCCACAAAGTAATACTTTTAAAAGCATTTTCAACACTTAAAATGCTTCTGTTGCACTACAAATATTTTGAATAATTATTTTAAAATCCCAAAAAAATTATGAGAGGTCATGTGATGCCTATATGTCATTTCTATGCAAAAACCTAACTATGCCTTTTGAAAATTTTGGGTGAAACATCCTATTTTCAATTCTGTCCCATTCTTGAGTTACAACTACAACCCTATTTTTCCTAGCTCTGTTTATTCTGAAACTTTTCTATCTTGTAGTCCTTCCAACTAGTACCTTAAGTCCAGAAGGGCAGCTCCAATTTCAACCTGCAAGTCCACCAAATATTCCTCTATAGTTTCTGATCAGAACTGAATTTCTCTAAAACTTGCACTAGCAAGTTTCTCTTTTTGCCAAACTAACTCCACCATCAACTCTATCACCTAAAGAGACCCCATCCTGGAAAGTTTCAAATCCAACAAGGTTTTCTAGCTAGCCCTATCATTTCCTCAAACACCTCATGTGCATGACAGTATTCTGCAAGTTCATAAACTTGCATTGGGCACCTGCTCATCTCACCAAACCACCATGTCTACTAGCTCTATTATACCCTAAATCAACTCTCTGGAAAGTGCACTGGCATCAGAGGCTCCTAGACCACCGAGGCATTTCGTCGAGCACTCTGGGCACGACCAGAGCGTGCGTTTTGCACGCGTTGGCACCGAGCTACTGCCGCCGCTCTACTGCTCCCCCTCTCATCCTGATCCTCCTCTGGATCAGACTGACCACCTAGACCCTCGCCGACACCTTTCCTTGGCCCCTAGCACCGCCCACCGCCGTCCACGATGACCAGGACCACCGCCCGATGCGTCCCGCATGGCCGCGTCTTCGCCCAGCCTGCGTGGCGTGCCCCGAGCCACCCAGCTCCTCCCAGGCGTAACTATGGGCGGCCACCGTCCGTACCTACCCACGCCAGCCACGCCTACCTTGCCACTGACCATGTTTTGCCATCAATGGTCGCCGCCGACATGCTCTTCTCTGGAGCTCGCGGCACCGCCCTCACCTCCCTATAAAAAGCCCCCCCAGAGCACACCTAACTGACCACTACCTCTCTCCCTCCCTCACTGATCCTCCCGTAGCAGCAGAAAGACCAGAGACGGTCGTCTTCCCCACCTCCGGCAGCTACGGCCGTCGCCGCCTCTTAGTTGATTCTGACGAGACCACAGCTCCTTTCCCTCTATTTCCTTCACCACTAGCCTCCTGGAGCTCCCGCTGATCCACTCCCCCTCCCAATTTGGCTCAGGAGCCGCCGTAGGCAAAAGCCCCACCCTACCCGATGGTCGCCCTCCGCTGCGGAGCTCGCCGCCGGCGACCCCGCGACCTCCACTGGTCATGCAGCACACCGGATGGACCGCCGAAACTACCTGAGCAAGACGGTGGCCTCCGCTCCCCGAACGGTGCCGCCTTTCGCCGGTGAGCTTCGCCGGAGTGCCGCGCTCCGTCTGACCAGAGAGAGGGTGCGCATAGGCGACTGGTCAAACCTGACCAGTGGGCCAGGCGGGCCCACTGTTAGGGACCCAGTGTCCGCCGACTCGTCCGTAAGTGGAGACGGACTCCTCTAGAAGTGCCTTCGCGCGGGGAAGACATACTCATCCAAATACGTCTTCGACGTGTCAGCCTCCGGTGCGGCCGAACGACTGGACCCGGCCCAATGGCGCCAGTCTGCTATTCAGCGCTAAGGGCGTACTTCTAACTTTTCTTTTTATTCTTTTCCAACAGACTCAAATAATTCCACGAAGATATTTTCAATACCAAATTCGATGATTCAAATTTCTACAGACTCCTAAAATCATGCTCTATTAGTCTATCCCAGGTGAACATTTTTTTCCTAAACTCTGTCTCCACTTGATCTATTAAATAGTCCATTTCCTTAATTGTTCCAGCTTAGTAAATCCCTAGGAAAATCATCTGGACTCCAAATAATTTGATTATTTTTCTGTTATTTCTCAAATTTCATCTAGTTTATTTTAGTATTTATTTCAAAAATTTCCAAACAATTTTTTAGCACTGTTTTGGCTTTATGTAGTAATTGCAATATTTGTGAAAATAGGAAATGGAGGGGAGATAAGATTTTCAAAGTTTTGGAGTACACCCAATCTTTCTGCATGCTCAAGGCAAGCATCTTGAACACATGATATGGTGAATGCATAATGGTTTGTTTGCAAGTGTAATTGAATTATGAATATGTTGAATTCATATCGAATTTGCATATTGCTAGTCATAGATGCATGAACCCCTTGATGGTATTCTATCTTCATTTAAACATGAAGTATGAGTGAGTATGGTTATTTTCATGTGCCATATATGCCTGTGTTGGTCCAGGTTAATTTGCAGGAAGAATCAGTCACGAGAAAAGTGACCGTGAGACTGAAATCTCGTTGTGACGAGAATGATCAGTGAGGGTATGTTGAGACATACCAGGTGGTGACCCTGTTGGGTACTACCAAGAAAATATGTTGTGCTAACCACTGCAGGAAAACTTAAACCTCCTGAGTTGACCATAGATCGAGTCTTGTTCTGGTAACCCCCATACTTGAATCGTGCTGCCACTTGTCCCTGCCACAGGTAGGGTATGGTTCAGTAAGTTGTTAACCCCTTTCTGTGCACACACCGTACAGAGAGGCCATAGTGAAAGATACCATTGGCCCATGTAGGCATGTCACTTGGTCTGGGGGCATGGGTGTCTTCAGTTGAGGCTGAAGAGGGGTAGCACCCCTAGTTGCGCGTGGTATAAGTATTGTGATCCCATGCTATTGGAGGCCGTTGAGTGAGGCCTTCCCACTTAGAGTCTTACTCTATCATTGCCTTGGGTGATTCCTGGCTTCGGTGAGTTAAAACTGGTGTGTGCTAGTCAGGTGTGTTCTCAACCCAAAGGCCGTAATGGGAATTAATCAGCGTCTCGGTGCTGACTAAAGAAATCCTTTACTTGTGGGTAAAGAGTACACCCTCTACAGAGTTATACCTGTTCGAATAGCCGTATCCGCTGTTAAGGACTACAGTCTGGGTTGGTCAAGTGTCGGTCTTAGTGTCAGTCTCCGAAGGAAATAATTAAATTGATCATCGTCCATTTTGTAGGATGTTCATTGTCACTACTGGTGCTATGATGTATATTGTTGTTGACCTGAGTATTATTATGGACTAACCTTTTCCTCTTATGTGAAATCTTGAGTATCTCTTGGGATGGCTGGACTACCCGGGATACTCGTTTTGTTTTCTTTTATTTTCTGAGTATCACTTGGGATGGCTAGTCCACCTGGATACTCATGTTATTTTCTTATAAGCTCTTTATGAGGCCTCGCTTCAGACACTCGACTGTGGCATTTGTTTTCAAGACCTCTCGAGGTGTCGCTTTTAGACACCCGTTAGGCATTTATTTCTAAGACCTCTCGAGGTGTCGCTTTCAGACACCCGCTTGGCATTTTTCTTGGAATCCCTCGGGCGGTCCAACGCCCGATGTTCCATTTCATTTCCTTGATTTACTACTAACATGATTTACTTATCCTTCCACACTGTATGAATCGTCAACATGCCATGCTTTGATTTTCAGTCTGCTCATGCATACAATTTAATTCATCATGAGCATGTGCATTCGGTATATCTTTTGTTCATCATGTTAGCGAGTACATTCAAATGTACTAACTGGCTTGTCCCTGGCTATTGTCTTGGCCAGATCATGATTCGGAGAGGAGTACTGCGAAGACACCCCCGCAACCTAGGATTGGAAGATAGCAGCCACGCGAGATAGGAATTATCCGGGTCAGCTGTTCCCGTGGGAATGGAGTCCCATCAACGTTGGTGATCCACGAGTCACTTCCGTCGTCCACCACTAGAGATCCTTGTTATATTCATTGGACCTTTGTGGTCTTGTACTCAATTTCTTGTAATTACTTGGAATTTTGTATCAAGGAAGTGTCCACCAGCGAACAGTAATCATGGGCTGGTGATGACACAAGGGTCATTTGCTGGGGTTTATGTCCCGAAAAACCGGCCCCGACACACTTAGACCAACAATGTGCAGTATCCGACATTATGCTCTTGATAGCTAGTTCCATGCCCAATTCTGGTCTGTGAAGCACAAAAAATTGAACATCCATCAATCACTACAATTTTGGGAGAACTTAACATCGATCATAAATTCCAAGCCCGTCAAAACACCACCCTATGAATGACAACAACAAAATGAAGAACTTACCTGTTAGTATAGTTTTTGGCGCAGCGCCACCCATCATTCTCAGAAACCTTGGTGGATTTATCACGAACAAGCACTCCAGCCAGGATCACACTCTGAAAATGATTATTGACACCAACCAATATGATGAAAGGCATGCTATACAAATTTGCCATGTATGTAGTGTTAGATGTTATCATGTCGGGGAAAATGTGTACTGCAGCCTGCTGCTCCCGCTTGCCCACATGAGGTTCTTGATCTTGCCCTCTTTGTCAGCCTGAACTATGTATGTGAAATGCGGGTCCTTCGCTCCAATTTCTGCAAAGACCTCCATCGTTAGAATGACATAGATGGTTGTGTGAACCATTTTAATCCAACGACAACAATTTGCAATCGAGACTACGAGAACCGATGCATTCAAACATGGATTACTAACAGAAAAACCACAAGCAACAATGCATGGCAGATTAAAATTCTTCATATAACAGTCATCCTTTCACACTAATCCACATAACACCATGGATTACTAAAGGATTGACAAATTAAACTAGCAGTACAAACCAACCACCAATTTGTATCACACCATCGATTTCTACCAACAAATAAATCAAGCAAGAATGCAAGACCATACACCCCCTTATAGACCTACCCTTTCGATCCCACAGTTAGAAACATAAGTAATGTTGAACATACAATGCCATTCTAACGATACCTTGCACAAATACACCAGGTTGCAAGGCGTTGCCTTAACCCATTCCCTTGTCGAATTACTCACACATGACGATTGGAGGGAGACAACATGAGCAATAGAGTCGCTAACCATTTGATATTCATCCACAATCCTGCCGTATCACCCCTTATTGTTAATTTGATCTAATTTTTCAACATATGGTATTTATGCATTTGTTGTTCTCTAGTAACCTACGGAGGACTATATCTTTCTACTATTAAAGGGGAGTTGATACGTTCTACTCACCACCTCCTCCTGCCGCCTTTACCTTAGTTTTTTTCTCTCCGCACCTCCCTGTTGGGAAATATAAACCAAATTGTTACTTTCTTTGTCTTGCCCTACTAAAAACCATGTCATGCATTAACGCAATTACACCTTACCAAAATCATATCATGCATTAACTCAATGAAATCAAATCTTATCGAAACTTTCCTTACCTTTTCCTACCCATACTCAAATCAAATATGACCAAAACCTCTACTAAATTAAGCGTGGGCCGGCCCACTTTGCCAGGTTTCCCCACGCATGGAAGTTTACAAGCGTTGAATTATTATATTTTCTCACAAAAGGAGAAAGCGTTGAATTGAGCGGCGAGTCTTTTCAGCCGGCCACTTGAGCTCCTCCGCCATCGGCATCCCCGTCGCGTCGCACCTCGCCGCTACACCAACCCACCCCACGTATTCCCCACACCGCACCTTTCCCCCCTTCCTCGGCCTCGGCGAGAACGCACGCGGCGCGCCATGACGAGCTCCGCCTCCTCCTCCCCTTCCCGGAAGGTATCAAACCCTAACCCCCGCCCCGCCCCCGGGCCACGTCCAATCTCGTCGATCCCCCCGACCCCCCTTCCGATCCGGCCCCGTCGGATTCGCCGAGCGGCGGTCCTCGCGCCCGATTCGGCTGAATTAACTCTGCTGTTCGCGCGCAGGTGCTGAGCAAGATCGCGTGCCTCCGGCTGCAGAAGGAGCTCGGGGAGTGGCAGGCCAGCCCTCCCGGCGGCTTCACCTACAAGGTCTCCGACAACCTCCAGCGGTGCCTGCCCCTACACCCTTCCCTCTCCCCCGCCCCCCGCCCGACCAATCCAGTCTCCTCTTATGTTCCCCCGTTTGGTCTGCCGTAGTATTGATCCGCTGCGGACCTTTTATCTTTGCTACAATACAATTTCGTTCTCGTAATCTGTTTTACCGAACAAAAGCAATATGAAAATCATGATGGTTGACACAACAACAGGTGGGTCATCGAGGTGTCCGGGGCGGAGGGAACGCTCTACGCCGGCGAGACGTACCGTCTACAGGTTGACTTCCCGGAGCAGTACCCCATGGAGGCTCCACAAGTGAGAGAGATCCCCTGTTCTTTCTACTTTCTTTAGCTCGTACCTTACGCATAGAGCTCGTGTTATTTTGGACCGGTCTGATGGATGTTTTGGTGCAGGTTATATTTATGCATCCCGCGCCGATGCATCCGCACATTTACAGCAATGGGCACATCTGTCTAGGTATAATTCTTGCTGCTCCTTTTCATACTAGTTTAGTTTTGTGTTTGATGCTTTTGCACGCTTGAGTGGCATATGGAAGTCCATTAACTATCCTTTTCGTGTTAACACTCGAGATTGATAAGATTATCTTGGACCATCTGATGGATTAATGGTATATCATCTAGGGGTGGGCATAAAACCGACGAACCGACACCGAAACTGGAAAAGCCGAAATTTCGGTTTTTAATGTTAGTACAGAGAAATTTGGTTTCTGTCTTTGCAAACTGAACTTAATTCACTCGGTTTGTTTTTAGTACAGTAACCGAACAGAAAAAACGAAAATAGCTAGGCCGATAGGCGAGGTTGCGTGAACGTACAGCCAACAATGAGCTGCTCCCTCGCTAGGTTTTTTTAGTCTTGCTCCCGCGCTAGGCAGCCTCGAGCGCGCGCGTTCGCGACAGAAAAGTCATGGGCCAAGCCGCATGCACGTATACAAGGCCCAAGCTGGCAAGCTGTTGTGGCTTGCTTTTCTGGTCAACTTGTATGTGCGTACGAGGTGCTGCCGGTTGGTGGTTTAGTCCCACCTCGGCCAGCCACACACAAGATGGTGGATTGCTAGTCTATATAGTAGCGTAGGTGGAAAGGATGCGAGCCACGGAGCCACACAGCTCATTCGTTGGCATATTTGGCGAATACGGTATAAACCGATTACCAGACCAAAAAGCTCGGTTAACCGAATTTTCGGTTTTCTATTTTGTGTTGACTTTTTCGTTTTCCATCTTTGCAAAACGAATTAAAAAAAAAGAATGGTTGAAACCGAATTTTCGGTTTATACCGAATGCCCAGGCCTAATATCACCCATGCATGGATGGATGCCTTGCTCTGCTTCTAAATTAATGTGTATAAAAGCTAAAAATATGTACTGATATGGCGTTATTCCTGGTCCACCAATATGCTTTGAGACATACAGAGGGAATTTAATAGCACACATAATTTTCTTAAGATGGAGGTTAAGGTATTAAATTATGCCTCTCTGAACTAAATCCACTATGTATTCTTTTTCAATATTCTTCTGCTGAGTAACTAAAAGAAAAGTATTAATCAACATCCTATAAGATTTGTGACCATCATACATTAGTTTTATACGCATCAAGTCCCCAGATGCTCATAGCCACAACAATTTACCTGTGACAAAAGCACAACCTCCTAGCTTATAATTTTCATCTTTGCAGCTTGGCATCCGACCAGTACCTCGGTAGTGCCCTTTATGGACTGGATGGATAGTTCATCGCTAATTGATTATCCAGCACAATGCTACCTGTGTTAATGCCAGCATAGATCAAATATACTGATGAACTGAACCATGCAGATGAATAAATAATGTTGTCTATTAAAGCTCTATATACCTGAGAAATGTCTTCTCTTATTAGTAAAAGAGCATGTAGCCTAATAATTAGAGTAAAATAACATATGCTTTTAGGCGAACCATGTAACTTAGGCTCTTTCGCATTTTACCATGTCTCACAAATGGACAAACATTGTTTCATTCAAATGACCGAGCTATGGCTAACCATGAACCTAGTTTCACTGACCATGTCAAGTATGAAAATTAAGTATGCATATATTTGCATTGCTGTAGCCAAATTTTGACGGTCACTAGGATCTTCCATTTCTTTTTCTCTCTGAAATAACTATATTTAGCTTTAACAAACTTGCTATAGGCTCCGTCTGTTTGAGCTTTAGGAACCAGCTTCTCATGAAAGAAAGTGGAAGCTGAAAAAAACATCAAACTGCAGCCTGCTGGCTAGCCACAAGTGCTTCCCGCACGAAGCACATCCGGGGGTAACTTCCTGCATGAAGCTGTGTGGCTCTTAGCGGTAACCCTGTCTTATTTCACAAATTATAGATAAATTGTCCCCAAGCGCCCTGATTCCCTGTCATCTCCCAGCAGCAAACCTAGCCAGTGCCCCAGCCTCCACTTGCACAAATGCTTCCGCTCTCTTGTACACTGCTATGTGATGCAGGCCATGCACGGCACTTTCCTAAACTAATGACCCGACAACCTTGATCATAATTACTGATCCTAACCGGACTCTCAACTAGGAAACCTACAAGTACTAGGCAGGTGCTACACGTGTACCAGAACCCACCTAATCTCGCTAATCATAGTATTGAAACTATATGTTCCTTATTCAAATCCAAGTTGAGCAAGTTGGATTATTTCCAACTGCTCCCATCTCGACCGCTGCCTCCCTGCATCTTGTGTCGCCGTCCCTGCACCCTGCCCCCCTCCCCCCACCGCACCTCGTCGTCCTTGCATTGACCACCCCGCACTGGCTGGACAATTATTAACTACATGGACTAGTGGCATGACAATAAATTTTTTGTGCTCTCCTTTATTCTATTTATGCATCTTTGAGCGAGAGAGAAATATTATTATGAAATACACTCTCTGTTCCTAAATATAAGACGTTTTTGCAGTTCAATTTAAACTGCCAAAACGTCTTATATTTAGAAACAGGGATAGTAGTGTATACATTAGTATATAATAAAAAACCATTTACTGTTGGTCAAAATACCATTTAAACAAGCTATTAACTAAGACTCGGCAAATTACACCAATCTGGGCACTCTGGCGGTATTTCAGCCTTTTCACCAGCTCACAACCACTCCCAACAGCTAGGCTGCCAAACAGTTAACCTTCATCACAGCCACTTCCTCGATACAGAAGCTTTGACACCGCAGCAAGTGTATAGATGCTTCGGTTGAAGCTGCAGCCCAAACAAACAAGTCCATATGTACTACAGTGAATTCCCACACCATGTGTCACAAGTCTTCCTGACCCAGTCTATTTACTTGCCCGTTATTCCGCTCAACTTTGATCAATTCACATATAGCGGGGTTTTTTTTAAACAAGATGAGATAAGACAGCTCATTATATTGTCAAGTCATGTCTTTCTAAGATAAATAGATATCTGGACGTTTGGTGAACATCCAATACCTTTTGCCTCTTAGTTTGTTTAATGTAAGGTTGAGACGTAACAGTTAGCTCTTCCATCCATTTTCCTTTCTTTGCATCATTTTGGAAACCGATTTAATTTAAGGTTGTTTCCATGGGTTCTTGAGTATCTTTCGACGTGTCTGGTTTTATTTAACAACTGCCATATTTTGACTTGCTACAATAGTGCATTTTCATGTGCTGAAACACCAGCTTTCTAACGATTCACTTGTCTGCAGATATATTGTATGACTCATGGTCACCAGCAATGACCGTCAGTTCCGTGTGCATCAGCATCTTGTCCATGTTGTCAAGTTCACCAGCTAAGGTCACCCATCTCCCTCTGCATTATCTACAGTCTAAATGAACGGTCATCTAACTGCACGTATTGTTTGCATGCAGGAACGCCCATCTGATAACGATCGCTATGTCAGGAACTGCCGCAACGGGAGGTCGCCGAAGGAGACGAGGTGGTGGTTTCATGATGACAAAGTGTGATGGGCTCCAGCTGGTTTCTTCTTCCGGCATCAGCAGCTCTTATACATCATCCTGCCTACCGTAGTATGGCGTGCGTCGTTCATGAAAAGATTATTTAGGCAAGTATTTCAAGCCATCTATTTGGCGGCAAATTGACATGCCCATGTATGTGGTTTTGTACATGATGAATCTGCACCTGTATCAACTCCCGTGCTTACCAACTGTTATCCCTTTTGATATGATGAAAGTAGTAATCGAGTGTTATCTTATTATTAATAGAGCAAAGTGCTGGCTGGGCCTTGTTTGCTTAATTTCGTGATCATTTGATTAGACATCAGCGATGGTTCAAATTCTAGAACCTTTTGCCATAGACATCCTAATCGGTTCAATGTTGAATCGTAAATTTGTAATCCTATAAGAGCGACCCAAACCAGTTTTAGAGCGTATCCAACACAGCCCTATAATTTGATGACCCAAAACCAGTTTTAGGTTTTTTTTTTGAGACAAAAAACCAGTTTTAGGTGTTTCCAACAGCAGCCCTTAATTGGGACCAACTAATTAGAGGGTACCCTCTCGGGTGGAACTGAGAGGTCACTTTCTTGGGCCAACTAATTAGAGTGTGGCGCTCTTGACCACCCTCGGATTTTTTATTTTTTTGTATGCGTTTTCGGTTTTTGTTTGGTTTTTTTTTTTTGGCTTTTGCTTGGTTTTCCCTAGGTTTTGACGATATTTTTTTAGGGAAGCAGTACTTCTCCGTGAGAAGCACAATATATGCTTTTGTGATGTGCTTTAGCACAGCTAGCATAACTGTGCTTCTCAAAAAAAATAAGAAAATAACACATTATGCTTCTGGAAAAAAAAGAAAAAAAAGCAGAGTATGTGCTTCCGTGGGAAGCACAACTATGCTTCCTGAAAAGGGAAAAACATTGATGTGCTTCCAAAAAAAGTGGAATGCGTAACTATGCTTTCAAGTTCCGGTTTTCTTTCGGTTTTCGAACTTCTTTCCGCATTTTCTGGTTCCAACCAAATATGTAATTGTAACATACTCTTTTATGAACTAAAAAATGCTCACAGAAAATGCTTGTATTTTTTTTAAATTGCAGAAATTTTAAAAATATTCGTGTATGTAAGGAAAATATTTTCCTGGATTTTAAAAAATTCTCATAAATTTACGGTCTAACCGTGTGCTTGAGCTAGACAGGTATATCTGAAAGATTTTGTACCCATGGGTAGTGGGTATCCATACCCGCAAAATATATGGGTAGGGCATGGGTACGAAATTGCACCCATGGGTAACCCGATAGATACACAGAAAAACTTAAGAAATGAAAAGAACACCGATGACATCTGGGGTGAAAATCAAACTCCTATGGCACAGTCTGAAATCCCTTATTCCCTATACCATCCATAGCTCATAGGCCCCCAACCAATAGCACACCACTCCTCCTAAGTCCTATGTGACTTTTTTTTTTGCGGGAAAATTTCCGATCTATTCATTTTCAATCATAGCAGTACAACGAATACCAGAAATAATACAAAATACATCCAGATCCGTATACCACCTAGCGACGACTACAAGCACTGAAGCGAGCCGAAGGCGCGCCATCGTCATCGCCCCTCCATTGCCGGAGTCGGGCACAACTTGTTGTAGTAGACAGGGGAAGTCGTCGTGCTAAGGCCCCGTAGGACCAGCGCACCAGAACAGCAACCGCCGCATATGAAGGATAACGTAGATCAGAACGATCCAACCCGAAGGCACACGAACGTAGATGAACAACGACGAGATCCGAACAAATCCACCAAAGATAGATCAGAAGGATTCTCGTTTGATTTGCTTTCGTTTGTGTGTGGAACCTTTAGTACCTATCATATGGTGTGAGACATATGCTACCTTATCTTTATCTTTATGTCAAGTACCTTATTAGCTTGTGAGATGTTATCTATCTTGTGCCCCATCTCTATGCTCACATGTTATTTCCTTGCACCCATGTTTATCTATCTTATATTATTGATGCAAGTGTTGCCGGTCTATAAAAAAATAGGGGGAGTGTTGATCCTAGTGTGTGTGCTTTGCATTTCAAAGGCATACTTAATTAGTGCACACATCTAGGGGGAGCCTGTCTATATTTTGTAGATGTTGGGTTTGCATATTATCTCATTCCATCCTTGTGCAAATCCCGCGTTGTCATCAATCCACCAAAAAGAGGGAGATTGTTAGGGCATATTTCTCCCTTAGTGGTTTTGGTGATTGATGACAATGCGTTTGCGGACTAATCGTGTGCATTGAGCATTTTAGAGAATCTATCATATGGCACAAGACGATTCTTGCCCCTCGAAGCTTTTGCGAAGACTGTGTTTTTCTTGCGTTTCATTTTCGGTGGATTTGAGTCGTAGGATCACCGTACTATTAAGAGGGGGTTCTCTTTGGAACGGTTTGGGTGGAATCGGGGGGGGGGGGGGGGGGGGGGGGGGGGGGGGGGGGGGGGGGGGGGGGGGGGGGGGGGGGGGGGGGGGGGGGGGGGGGGGGGGGGGGGGGGGGGGGGGGGGGGGGGGGGGGGGGGGGGGGGGGGGGGGGGGGGGGGGGGGGGGGGGGGGGGGGGGGGGGGGGGGGGGGGGGGGGGGGGGGGGGGGGGGGGGGGGGGGGGGGGGGGGGGGGGGGGGGGGGGGGGGGGGGGGGGGGGGGGGGGGGGGGGGGGGGGGGGGGGGGGGGGGGGGGGGGGGGGGGGGGGGGGGGGGGGGGGGGGGGGGGGGGGGGGGGGGGGGGGGGGGGGGGGGGGGGGGGGGGGGGGGGGGGGGGGGGGGGGGGGGGGGGGGGGGGGGGGGGGGGGGGGGGGGGGGGGGGGGGGGGGGGGGGGGGGGGGGGGGGGGGGGGGGGGGGGGGGGGGGGGGGGGGGGGGGGGGGGGGGGGGGGGGGGGGGGGGGGGGGGGGGGGGGGGGGGGGGGGGGGGGGGGGGGGGGGGGGGGGGGGGGGGGGGGGGGGGGGGGGGGGGGGGGGGGGGGGGGGGGGGGGGGGGGGGGGGGGGGGGGGGGGGGGGGGGGGGGGGGGGGGGGGGGGGGGGGGGGGGGGGGGGGGGGGGGGGGGGGGGGGGGGGGGGGGGGGGGGGGGGGGGGGGGGGGGGGGGGGGGGGGGGGGGGGGGGGGGGGGGGGGGGGGGGGGGGGGGGGGGGGGGGGGGGGGGGGGGGGGGGGGGGGGGGGGGGGGGGGGGGGGGGGGGGGGGGGGGGGGGGGGGGGGGGGGGGGGGGGGGGGGGGGGGGGGGGGGGGGGGGGGGGGGGGGGGGGGGGGGGGGGGGGGGGGGGGGGGGGGGGGGGGGGGGGGGGGGGGGGGGGGGGGGGGGGGGGGGGGGGGGGGGGGGGGGGGGGGGGGGGGGGGGGGGGGGGGGGGGGGGGGGGGGGGGGGGGGGGGGGGGGGGGGGGGGGGGGGGGGGGGGGGGGGGGGGGGGGGGGGGGGGGGGGGGGGGGGGGGGGGGGGGGGGGGGGGGGGGGGGGGGGGGGGGGGGGGGGGGGGGGGGGGGGGGGGGGGGGGGGGGGGGGGGGGGGGGGGGGGGGGGGGGGGGGGGGGGGGGGGGGGGGGGGGGGGGGGGGGGGGGGGGGGGGGGGGGGGGGGGGGGGGGGGGGGGGGGGGGGGGGGGGGGGGGGGGGGGGGGGGGGGGGGGGGGGGGGGGGGGGGGGGGGGGGGGGGGGGGGGGGGGGGGGGGGGGGGGGGGGGGGGGGGGGGGGGGGGGGGGGGGGGGGGGGGGGGGGGGGGGGGGGGGGGGGGGGGGGGGGGGGGGGGGGGGGGGGGGGGGGGGGGGGGGGGGGGGGGGGGGGGGGGGGGGGGGGGGGGGGGGGGGGGGGGGGGGGGGGGGGGGGGGGGGGGGGGGGGGGGGGGGGGGGGGGGGGGGGGGGGGGGGGGGGGGGGGGGGGGGGGGGGGGGGGGGGGGGGGGGGGGGGGGGGGGGGGGGGGGGGGGGGGGGGGGGGGGGGGGGGGGGGGGGGGGGGGGGGGGGGGGGGGGGGGGGGGGGGGGGGGGGGGGGGGGGGGGGGGGGGGGGGGGGGGGGGGGGGGGGGGGGGGGGGGGGGGGGGGGGGGGGGGGGGGGGGGGGGGGGGGGGGGGGGGGGGGGGGGGGGGGGGGGGGGGGGGGGGGGGGGGGGGGGGGGGGGGGGGGGGGGGGGGGGGGGGGGGGGGGGGGGGGGGGGGGGGGGGGGGGGGGGGGGGGGGGGGGGGGGGGGGGGGGGGGGGGGGGGGGGGGGGGGGGGGGGGGGGGGGGGGGGGGGGGGGGGGGGGGGGGGGGGGGGGGGGGGGGGGGGGGGGGGGGGGGGGGGGGGGGGGGGGGGGGGGGGGGGGCCGGATGGCGAGGTCGAAGGACGGATGGGCGGCAACATCAGGGCGGGAGGCGGGAAACAGAAGCCGGCGGAAGTGCTTCGCACCAACCGAAAGGGGATCCGGCAAAATTGGGGGGATTCCCGCACATATGGTGGAAACGGGCTCGCGGATGCGGGATCCCACAAAAAAAAATCCGGGACGGACCGATTTGCTGGATCTGCTCGGCCCGACGATACGGGATGGATCCCGCAAACCGGCGATTATTTTAGCGGATGGCCCGATTTGCGGGATCTGCTAGAGATGCTCTAAGTATCCTTCAGTTCTTAGCTATCCTTCAAATCTTCGCTATCCTTCGAGTCTTTCATATGCTTTGAATCTTTATGGGGAAGTCTATTGATTATATGTCCCTTTCTTGAATGATCTCTACTCCTAATGGAGCAGTTGGTAGCCTGGTACTCTGGTTTATTTTCGTCTAGTTTTTTTTGTCCCACCTCCCATCACTCCCGTACCACTGGTTTTTATCTCTTTACAAATTTTTACACAGGAAAGAAAACTCTCGGCACTCCTCCCTATCTTTTGTCTAGGGTTCTATGCCGTCGCCGCCTCCACCACCGCCGCTCCCACGGACACTTCGCCTCGCCCAGATTTTTCTTGCCCCTTTCTTCCTTCTCTGGCGAGGAGAGATCGCTACCTAGGGTTCTGCTGGTTGCCGCCAGGAGAAGGCCACGTGCCTGACATACCTAGGTGGCCGCCCCAACCTCCCACGCCCGGTTGCCGGCCGACGAGCCGCCGCAGACAGGGCCGCCACCGGCCCCGCCGTGCTCGCTCCTCCTCCCTACCTCTCCACCATGGCCGCCTTCCCCCCTGCCGCGCACATCTTGCGCCCACCTGAGCCGTGACGGACTCGGCCACGGCCGCTGCCACATGCGCCCGACGAGCTCTGCCTCCAGCCATCCCCCAACAACCGCCACCATGGCACCCTACGTCGCCCAGCCACCGCGCCAGCCCTTCCCTGACCTCACTTGCGCCTGCTACCATGTCGAGCTGATGCCGTGGAGGCTGCTCCAGCAGGAAATCAAATTAGTGAGATGCTTTGTCCTCTTCTTTATATGAACGTACTTGCTTTACAGTGTATTTTGTGTTGGAAATATTAGCAGTTTTTCGACTAATCTAATCCACGAGTAAACAGTAAGCATGGCAAATACGGTATCCATCTCATACCGATACCTAAGCATGTGAGCACGTACAGTACATAGAATCGAGACATCTATGAACAACATATATACAGCCAGCACATGAACGAGCAAATAGGGGATGAACGAGTCATACCCTCCGGTTGGCCAGGCCAACGCGGCGGCGGCAGCGGCAACCTCGACATCGGCCGAGGCCTTCTTCTTGGCGGCTTCGTCATCAGCCATGGAGTCGATGCAGGGGAAGTAGTGGAAGCAGAGGCGGTCGGTGCCGAGGACGGATCGGGAACAGTCGTGTCGAGACGCTTTCCAAAAACCTTATTGTCGTTCTCCCGGGCAGGATCTCGAACGACAGGGTTCCAGAGGCACCTGCTCTCCCGACCAACCATGCACGCGGTCGTCGGGATGGGATCGCCGGAAGCAGCACAGAGAGAGGAATAGTAGATGATGGCTAGGGTTGTGCGAGAGGGAGTGAGTGAACTGAGTTAGGGTTCACTCCACTGGCCAGCGCCTTCTTATATAGGCCGTCAGGTAGATGGGCCTGGGCTCAAGCCCACGACCGAGTCCGCGAATAGCCCACGGTCCAACGTCTCGGACAGTGGCACTTCCGTAAGCGACTCGTTAATTAATCCGAGATTAATTAACCATTCCTGACCAGCAAAAATAAGCTTTGGCTCATTCCCGCAACCCGCGGCGCGTGCACGTCATGACGAGGCGAGGCGTGGCGAGGCGAGACGGGTGGCGGAGGAGGAGGAGCGCGTGTACAGCTCCTATTCCCAAGCTCCCAATAGCAAGTGGTAGAGCAGCCCTTATAAAGAGGTCTCACTCTTCTTACTGTAGCAATATGGTACTAAACTTCCAACCACTTGCCGTGCACATTCATGGGCCTTAGAGATTAACCAGGGATTATTGTCTTATATGGGCCTAAGCCCATCCATAATCCATCAATCCCCCACCAGATCTCGAGGCACATAAGTTTGTCAACTGTTCCAAACAATGTTTGATATACCAGAATTTTCAATGGAGGCTGTTAAGTTGAATTTCCACCTAGAGCAATAGGATTAGACTTCTTCACAACTAAACAATGGACTATGCCCTGAATTGTCAGTTTGGCGTGCAGAAGTTTCGCCTATTGTCAACTGATACGTGGCTGCTGAAGGCTAAACCCCACGGGTGGACCTTATTAGTCAGACTCCTTACCTTCTCATGAGCTTCCTAGAGATCACCCAATCTCATAGACTATGACCAGCTATCGGGCTCACATAGGTGTGTTCCTCCAAAGAATGCTATGTAGGTTAGCATCTTGCTTACATAAGCTTTGGACTACATTAAGACAAAAGTCATCCTGCCTTACAGAATATGAGAGTATTATTGCATCTCCAACGGAGTGGGTTTATTAAGGATGCTCTCCTCAGTTGACCGCTGGATTGTTTTCCCAGGTCCTAATTCACGGGATCTCCGGTCACATAGGTTGGGTTACCCCCATGGCAACTTACGTGGGTCTCATACCCATCTCCCTCGATGCATTTTCTATCACGATCCGTGATAGCCCTTTCGTAAAAGGGTCTGCCAGATTTTTAGCTGTCTGGATATAATCCAACGCTATCACTCCAGAGTTTCTTGATTTTCTGACAGATTTTAATCTTCTTCTTATGTGCTTTGTGGATTTCATGTTGTCCTTTGAACTCTTAGCCTTGGCAATCACTGTTTGATTGTCACAGTTCATAAGGACAGCCGAGACTGGTTTATCAACCACAGGCAAATCCATCAAAAGCTCTCGAAGCCATTCTGCTTCGACGCATGATGTGTCTAATGCTGTGAGTTCTGCTTCCATAGTCGATCTCGTTAAGATCGTCTGCTTGCAAGACTTCCAAGAAATAGCACCACCACCAAGTGTGAAGACATATCCACTTGTGGCTTTCATCTCATCAGCATCAGATATCCAAATTGAATCACTATACCCCTCAAGTACCGCCAGGTACCCAAAATAGTGTATTCCATAGCTCACAGTACCTTGCAAATTACGCATGACTCATTCAACGGCATGCCAATGCACATCTCCTGGATTGGAAACAAACTGGCTTAGTTTGCACACAACAAATGAGATGTCAGGACGAGTAGCACAAGGTAGGTACATCAGTTAACCAACCACTTGAGAATATCTCAATTGATCTACAGCCGTGCCATCGAACTTTTGAATCCGCATGCTAGGATCATATGATGTTGCAGAAGGTTTGCCGTTCGAATATCCAAAACGGCTAAAAATCTTCTCACATAGTGGGATTGCAAAAGTGTAATTCCACCCTCTCAGTAGCTTGATGTTCAAGATAACATTAGCCATGCTCAGGTCTTTCATCTCAAAGTTATGAGATAGTAAAGTCTTGACCTCTCCTCAATGACTTTGAGGTGGGTCTCAAATATCAGTATGTCATCGACATACAGACATAGTAAAACTCCTTCGCCCCCACCATAGCGATAGTATACACATTTGTCAGCTTCGTTAACAACAAAGCCAACAGATGCCAAAGTTGTATTAAACTTCTCATGGCATTGCTTAGGCGCTTGTTTCAGGACATACAAAGATTTCACTAGCTTGCACACCTTTCTTTCCTGACCATTTACTACAAAGCCATCCGGCTGTTGCATGTAAATTTCCTCGTCTAGCTCTCCGTTAAGGAAAGCCGTCTTAACGTCCATCTGATGAAAGAGAAGACCATGCGAGGTATCCAAAGCGAGTAACACTCGAATGGTTGTTAGTCTAGCCACAGGTAACTAAGTATCAAAGAAATCTTTTTCTTCTTTCTGGGTATAACCTTGGCCACAAGCCTAGCCTTGTACTTCTCAACAGTACCATCGGGCCTAAGCTTCCTCTTGAACACCCACCTAAATCCCAATGGTTGGCAACTATAAGGACGATCAGTGATCTCCCATGTCCCGTTAGCCAAGATGAAATCTATCTCGCTATGGACCGCATCCTTCCAGTAGTCAGCATCCGGATATGTATAAGCTTCTGAAATGGAACTGGGAGTGCCATCATCCATGAGGTACATGAGGAAATCATCACCAAAAGACTTTGCAGTCCTTTGTCTCTTGCTCCTAACAGGAGCCTCCTCGTCATCCTCCGTGGAATTTTCATCACTTTTGTGTTCATAGTATTCCATCGGAATGGCAGGTTCAGGAGTCTCATCAGATTCTAGTCTAGAAGTCCTGTGCATATCTCTCATGGGGAAAATATCCTCAAATAATGTAGCATCCTTAGACTCTATGACTGTACTGACCTTCTGGTCATGTACCTCTGATTTCACTACTAGAAATTGTTGGGAAACGTTGCATGGAAAACAAAACAAATTCTACACACACGCCATGATCTATCCATGGAGATGCATAGAAACGAGGGGGAGAGTGTGTCTACGTACCCTCGTAGACCGTAAGCGGAAGCGTTTCACAACGCGATTGATGTAGTCGAACTTTCTTCGCGATCCAACCGATCAAGTACCGAACGTACGGCACCTCCACGTTCAGCACACGTTCAGCTCGGTGACGTCCGCGCCTTCTTGATACAGCAAGACGGCGAGGTAGTGGATGAGTTCCGACAGCACGACGGCATGGTGACAGTGATGGTGATGTGATCTCCGCAGGGCTTCGCCTAAGCACTACGAAAATATGACCGAGGGAGTAAACGGTGGATGGGGGCGCCGCACACGGCTAAGACAATGTTGTCCATTCTTGTGTGGCACCCCCTCCCCACATATATATAGGTGGGAGGGAGGGAGGAGCAGCCAAAGGAGGCGCCCAAGTAGGAGGAATCCTACTTGGAGTCCCTCCCAAGCCGCGCACCCCTGCCTTATATAGGTGCGGGGGAAAGGCATGGGAGGGTGGCGCCCCCACTTTCCTTTCTCCCATGAGAGGGAAAGGCATGAGAGGTGATAACCCACAAGTATAGGGGATTGCAACAGTTTTCGAGGGTAGAGTATTCAATCCAAATTTATTGATTCGACACAAGGGGAGCCAAAGAATATTTGCAAGTATTAGCAGCTGAGTTGTCAATTCAACCACACCTGGAGATTAATTATCTGCAGCAAAGTGATCAGTAGCAAAGTAGTATGGTAGTTTTGATAGTAGTAGCAACAGCAACAGTAACAGTAACAGTGATAGCAATGATTTTGTAGCAAGTGTAACAGTAATGATAGCAGTGGTAACTTAGCAAGAACATTGTGAGAGAAATTCGTAGGCATTGGATTGGTGAATTCGTTGGATGATATTCATCATATAACAGTCATAACCTAGGGCGATACAGCACTAGCCCCAGTTCATAAATATAATGTAGGCATGTATTCCGTAAATAGTCATACGTGCTTATGGAAAGAACTTGCATGACATCTTTTTTCCTACCCTCCTGTGGCAGTGGGGTCCTATTGGAAACTAAGGGATATTAAGGCCTCCTTTTAATAGAGAACCAGAACAAAGCATTAACACATAGTGAATACATGACCTCCTCAAACTACGGTTATCACCGGGAAGTGTCCCGACTATTGTCACTCCGGGGTTGCCGGATCATAACACGTAGTAGGTGACTATAACTTGCAAGATTGGATCTAGAACATAGATATAATGGTGATAACATAAACAGTTCAGATCTGAAATCATGGCACCGGGGCCCAAAGTGACAAGCATTAAGCATAGCAAAGTCATAGCAACATCAATCTCAGAACATAATGGATAATAGGGATCAAGCCATAACAAAACTAACTCGATTACATGATGAATCTCATCCAACTCCTCACCGACCAGCGAGCCTACGAAGGAATTACTCACTCCTGGTGGGGAGCATCATGGAATTGGCGATGGAGAAGGGTTGGTGATGACGAAGATCGAATATCCCCCTCTCCAGAGCCCCAAACGGACTCCAGATCTGGCCTCCCGATGAAGAACATGAGGTGGCGGCGGCTCCATCTCGTGAAACGTGATAATTCTTTCTCCCTGATTTTTTCTCAGAAAATAGGACTTTATAGTATCAGGGTTGGAGTCTGCGGGGCCACCAGGTGGGGACAACCCACCTGGGCGCGCCTGGAGGGGGGGCGTGCCTTGGTGGGTTGTGCCCACCCAGGTCCCCCCCCTCCGGTGGTTCTTGGCTCCAGAAATTCTCTTTTATTATATAAAAAATCCTCGCGAAGTTTCGTTCCAATCCGAGAACTTTTATTTCTGCACAAAAACAACACCATGGTAGTTCTGCTGAAAACAGCGTCAGTCTGGGTTAGTTTCATTCAAATCGTGCAAATTAGAGTCCAAAACAAGAGGAAAAGCGTTAGGAAAAGTAGATACGATGGAGACGTATCAACTCCCCCAAGCTTAAACCTTTGCTTGTCCTCAAGCAATTCAGTTGATAAACTGAAAGTGAAAAAGAAAAACTTTTATGAACTCTTTTGCTCTTGTTTACATAAATAAGCTTAAGTAGCACCCAGGTTTTCAGCAAAGATTATAACTAACCATGTCGACAATAACTCTTAAAAATTATATTAACTCATATCAATGGCATAATCAACTAGCAAGCAATAATAAGATATCTCAAACAACAACACTTTGTCAAAGTAACCATGATATAATATGACAATAGTGGTATCTCGCTAGCCCTTTCTGAGACCGCAAAACATAAATGCAGAGCACCTCCAAAGTTCAAGCAGCGACTAAACATTGTAATTCATGGTAGAAAAGATCCAGTCATGATGCACCCAACATTAGCTATACACAATGCATGAGGATGACAATAGTGCTCTCAGGTTCTGGCGCTTATTTGAGAAGGTGATGACACAACATAAAAGTAAATAGATAGTCCCTTCGCAGAGGGAAGTAGTGATTTGCAGAGGTGCCAGAGCTCAAGTTTTAAAATAGAGGTCAATGAAATTTTGAGAAATGCACCCTTCTTATTTACTTCGCGACCATTAGTTATCAGTATCTTCCATGCTAAACACATTAGTGGCAGTTCCCAAGCGATAAAAGTAAAGGTTTACTCCCCCTCCACCAACAATCACACTCCATGGCTTGTCCGAAACAACGGGTGCCGTCCATACCAACAACAGTCCCGGGGGAGTTTTGTTTAATTATTTGCAATTTGAATTCGGGACTGGGAATCCCTATTACCTCCCCTCTCGTGCAAGGATGAGTGAATAGACACTCAGCATGAGAATAACCTGCTTAGCATGGAAGATACTGAATACCTCCTGTCGCTCTATGGACAATCCAGGCACACAAAAAAGGATATTTATTTGAAGTTTTTAGAGGTGGCACATGCAAATTTACTTAGGACGGCAGGGTAATACCGCATATAGGTAGGTATGGTGGACTCATCTGGAATAACTTGGGTTTCAGGGTTTTGATGCACAAGCAGAATTCCCACTTAGTACAGGCAAAGGCTAGCAATTAGGTTGAGAAGCGGCTAGCTAGAGAGCGAAAACGGTCATGAACATGCATTATGCATAAGTAACATTGGATACTAGCATGAGTAGGATATGAACACCATGAACATAAATATCATAGAGGCTGGGGGGGGGGGGGGGGGGGGGGGGGGGGGGGGGGGGGGGGGGGGGGGGGGGGGGGGGGGGGGGGGGGGGGGGGGGGGGGGGGGGGGGGGGGGGGGGGGGGGGGGGGGGGGGGGGGGGGGGGGGGGGGGGGGGGGGGGGGGGGGGGGGGGGGGGGGGGGGGGGGGGGGGGGGGGGGGGGGGGGGGGGGGGGGGGGGGGGGGGGGGGGGGGGGGGGGGGGGGGGGGGGGGGGGGGGGGGGGGGGGGGGGGGGGGGGGGGGGGGGGGGGGGGGGGGGGGGGGGGGGGGGGGGGGGGGGGGGGGGGGGGGGGGGGGGGGGGGGGGGGGGGGGGGGGGGGGGGGGGGGGGGGGGGGGGGGGGGGGGGGGGGGGGGGGGGGGGGGGGGGGGGGGGGGGGGGGGGGGGGGGGGGGGGGGGGGGGGGGGGGGGGGGGGGGGGGGGGGGGGGGGGGGGGGGGGGGGGGGGGGGGGGGGGGGGGGGGGGGGGGGGGGGGGGGGGGGGGGGGGGGGGGGGGGGGGGGGGGGGGGGGGGGGGGGGGGGGGGGGGGGGGGGGGGGGGGGGGGGGGGGGGGGGGGGGGGGGGGGGGGGGGGGGGGGGGGGGGGGGGGGGGGGGGGGGGGGGGGGGGGGGGGGGGGGGGGGGGGGGGGGGGGGGGGGGGGGGGGGGGGGGGGGGGGGGGGGGGGGGGGGGGGGGGGGGGGGGGGGGGGGGGGGGGGGGGGGGGGGGGGGGGGGGGGGGGGGGGGGGGGGGGGGGGGGGGGGGGGGGGGGGGGGGGGGGGGGGGGGGGGGGGGGGGGGGGGGGGGGGGGGGGGGGGGGGGGGGGGGGGGGGGGGGGGGGGGGGGGGGGGGGGGGGGGGGGGGGGGGGGGGGGGGGGGGGGGGGGGGGGGGGGGGGGGGGGGGGGGGGGGGGGGGGGGGGGGGGGGGGGGGGGGGGGGGGGGGGGGGGGGGGGGGGGGGGGGGGGGGGGGGGGGGGGGGGGGGGGGGGGGGGGGGGGGGGGGGGGGGGGGGGGGGGTGTGAACATACTGCTCAAATTCTTCTTTAATGCCCACACGCACCATATAATCGTTGCATGGCCATAAACATGATTTGGTAGCGGCATCTCGAATGGAATTTTCACTTGGTTCAACATAGGACCGACAAACGGAGCTGCTACTAGAAGATGCCTCCGAGGACCTCCGCCTCGAAGAACTCCTTCCAAAGAGGTTCATCATATTCACGTACAATTTTCTGAAATTTTTTGTGTCACAAATTTTTGTCAACAAAACCTTATAAGAATGATAGCAACTACTCATAGGGATGCATAGAGGCCATATCAAGCATTCAAACTACTTAGAACTCTAAGAATTCAACATGCAAGCTCATCTACAGCAGCACCAAGAGTCACTAATTATTCTAAATATAAACCACTAAAGCAAAAACTAATTGGACCAATGGAGGAGGCACATACCAAGCAACAATCCCCCGAAACAGTTTCGGAAACGGAGCTTCGAGCAAAGAGATCGAAATCCGCGGGTTTGAGAGCAAGAACACGAGAGACAGAGAGCAATGGTGAATTTTTTCTGGAGGTAGGTGATGATGTGGGACGAAGAGATAAGTGAGGGGGGCCACATGGGGACCACAACCCACCAGGGCGCGCCTGGGGGTGCTGGCGCGCCCAGGTGGTTGTGCCCACCTGGAGCACCTCCCTCTGATGTTATTTGCACCAAAAATTCTTAAATATTCAGAAAAAATCGTATTAAATTTTCAGAGCATTCTGAGAACTTTTATTTTTGGGTCATTTTTTATTGCACGAAAAACTCAGAAAATAGGCAAGGCATGGAATTTTATTTTATTTAACTAATAAAAACAGAAAACAAAAGGTAGGGACAGAAGGTAGTGCTAACTGAATTCATCAACTTCATACCTCTCAAAAATGATTTATTAATAAGGTTGATCAAGCCTTATTAACAACCACTTCCGATTAGCATGAAACCGAAGAACTTTCGTAAAACACTAAGTTACCTCAATGGGGATATGGATGTCCCCGACAATAAGCATTTCATATTTCTTTTTGGCAGTAGGTAGAGGTAGTTGAAAACTTCCAATAGTGATTGTCGGAGATTTTTCAATAACATTAATACCATTCACTTGGAATTGGTTCTTCAGAAAGTGCACCGTATGTTCATTACCATTGATATGAAAAGTGACCTTGCTTTTATTGCAATCAATAATAGCCCCTGCAGTATTCAAGAAGGGTCTACCGAGGATAATCGACATGTTGTCGTCCTCGGGCATCTCAAGTATAACAAAGTCAATTAAGATAGTAACATTAGCAACAACAACGGGCACATCCTCACAAATACCGATAGGTATGGCAGTTGATTTATTAGCCATTTGCAAAGATATTTTAGTAGGTGTGAGTTTATTCAAATCAAGTCTTTTATATAAAGAGAAAGGCATAACACTAACACCTGCTCCTAAATCACATAAAGCAGTTTTCACATAATTTCTTTTGATGGAGCAAGGTACAGTTGGTATTCCCGGATTTCCAAGTTTTTAGGTACTCCATCCTTAAAAGTATAATTAGCAAGCATGGTAGAGATTTCAGCTTCCGGTATTTTTCTCTTATTGGTGATGATGTCTTTCATGTACTTTGCATAAGGAGGCATTTTCAAGATATCAGTCAAGCGAGTATGCAAAAAGACTGGTCTCAGCATTTTAGCAAAGCGTTCAAATTCTTCATCATCTTTCTTTTTGGTTGACTTAGGTGGAAAGGGCATAGGTTTTTGAACCCACGGTTCTCTTTCCTTACCATGTTTTCTAGCAACAAAGTCTCTTTTATCATATCTTTTATTCTTGGGTTGTGGGTTATCAAGATAAACTGCTGGTTCTATTTCAACATCATTGTCTAGTTCTTTATTATTTGTTGGAGTGTCTTCATGAACCTCATCATTATCCTTTTCATTATTAGAAGGTGAGTGTTCATTACCAGATTGAGTTTCAGCATCAGAGATTGAGACTTCATTATCATTATCAGGAGGTTTTTCAAACTTCAGGTTCACTAGAGGCATGCAAAGTCCTATCATTTTTCTTCTTCTTTTTCTTTTTAGAAGGACTAGGTACATCAGTGTCAACTCTTTGAGAGTCTTGTTCAATTCTTTTTGGGTGTCCCTCAGGATAAAGTGGTCCCTGAGTCATTCTACCTCCTCTAGTCATTACTCTAACGGCATGATCATTGATATTTTTATTCATTTCATCAAGCAACTCTCTTTGAGATTTAGCAACTTGTTCTAATTGAGTTTGAGCCATATAAGCATGCTTTCCTACACCTCTAACATCATTTGAGATTCTAAATAACAAGTCACTCAAGCGAGCAATCATATCAGAATTGTATTTCAATTGTTTCATAACATTTGCATTGAAGTGATCTTACTTTCTAATGTAATTATCAAACTCATAAAGGCATTGACTAGGATGTTTATTATAAGGAATATCACCTTCATTGAACTTTAGTAAAGAATTTACCTCTACCACCTTAGGTGGTGGTGGTGTTTCAAGCCCATGTATTTCTTCGATAGGTGGTAAATTTTTAACATCCTCTACTTTAATACCTTTTTCCTTCATGGATTTCTTTGCCTCTTGCATATCTTCAGGACTGAGATATAAGATACCCCCTTCTTTGGAGTAGGTTTAAGTGGTGGTTCAGGAAGGATCCAATCATCATAATTTTTCAATATGTTATTCAATAATTCTTCAGCTTGTTCAATAGTTCACTCCCTGAAAACACAACCAGCACAACTATCTAGGAAGTCCCTAGAAGCATCGGTTAGTCCATTATAGAAGATATCAAGTATTTCATTTTTCTTAAGAGGATGACCAGGCAAAGCATTAAGCAATTGGAGAAGCCTCCCCCAAGCTTGTGGGAGACTCTCTTCTTCAATTTGCGTAAAGTTAAATATTTCCTGTAAGGCAGCTTGTTTCTTATGAGCAGGAAAATATTTTTTAGAGAAGTAATAAATCATATCCTGGGGACTACGCACACAACCAGGAGCAAGAGTATTATACCAAGTCTTAGCATCACCCTTTAATGAGAATGGAAATAATTTGAGAATATAATAATAGCGAATCTTCTCATCATGAGCAAAAAGGGTGGCTATATCATTCAACTTAGTAAGGTGTGCCACAACAGTTTCAGTTTCATAACCATGGAAAGGATCAGATTCAACCAAAGTAATTAACTCTAGGTCGATAGAGAATTCATAATCCTTATCATCAATAAAGATAGGTGAAGTAGCAAACTGAGGATCACATTTCATTTTAGCATTCAAAGTCTTTTCTTTATACTTGCATAATAATTTTTCCAGATCATCTCTATCCTTACAAGCAAGAATGTCTCTAGTTGTCTCCTCATCCATAACATAACCTTCCGGTACATTTGGCAATTCATATCTAGGAGAACTAGGTGTAATAGGTGTTTCAAGATTTTCAGTTTCAAGCTCTTCATCAGTTTCAACAATCTCATTCTGTCTTACTCTAGCAATTTGTTCATCAAGAAATTCACCTAGTGGCACATTATCATCAAGCAAGGTACTAGCATCATCATGAGTAGCATTCATAGCAGAAGTAGCATCATCAATAACTTGCGACATATCAGAAATGATAGCATGTGCTGGTGTTGCAAGTCTACTTATAACAGAAGGTGAATCTAAAGCGGAGCTGGATGGCAGTTCCTTACCTCCCCTCGTCTTAGAGGAAAAAAATCTTAGTCTTAGCATCCTTTAGATTCTTCATAGTGATAATTTGATAATAATCCCAAGTGACTCAACAAATATAGCTATGCTCCCCGGCAATGGCGCCAGAAAAAGGTCTTGATAACCCACAAGTATAGGGGATCGCAATAGTTTTCGAGGGTAGAGTATTCAACCCAAATTTATTGATTCGACACAAGGGGAGCCAAAGAATATTTGCAAGTATTAGCAGCTGAATTGTCAATTCAACCACACCTGGAGATTAATTATCTGCAGCAAAGTGATCAGTAGCAAAGTAGTATGGTAGTTTTGATAGTAGTAGCAACAACAGTACTAACAGTAACAGTGATAGCAATGATTTTGTTGCAAGTGTAACAGTAATGATAGTAGCGGTAACTTAGCAAGAACAATATGAGAGAAATTTGTAGGCATTGGATCGATGAATTCGTTGGATGATATTCATCATATAACAGTCATAACCTAGGGCGATACGGCACTAGCTCCAGTTCATAAATATAATGTAGGCATGTATTTCGTAAATAGTCATACGTGCTTATGGAAAGAACTTGCATGACATCTTTTGTCCTACCCTCCTGTGGCAGTGGGGTCCTATTGGAAACTAAGGGATATTAAGGCCTCCTTTTAATAGAGAACCGAAACAAAGCATTAACACATAGTGAATACATGAACTCCTCAAACTACGGTCATCACCGGGAAGTGTCCCGACTATTGTCACTCCGGGGTTGCCGGATCATAACACATAGTAGGTGACTATAACTTGCAAGATCAGATCTAAAACATAGATATAATGGTGATAACATAAATGGTTGAGATCTGAAATCATGGCACCTGGGCCCAAAGTGACAAGCATTAAGCATAGCAAAGTCATAGCAACATCAATCTCAGAACATAATGGATACTAGGGATCAAGCCCTAACAAAACTAACTCAATTACATGATGAATCTCATCCAACTCCTCACCGACCAGCGAGCCTACGAAGCAATTACTCACTCCCGGTGGGGAGCTTCATGGAATTGGTGATGGAGAAGGGTTGGTGATGACGAAGATCGAAGATCCCCCTCTCCGGAGCCCCAAACAGACTCCAGATCTGGCCTCCCGATGAAGAACATGAGGTGGCGTCGGTTCCATCTCGTGAAACGCGATAATTCTTTCTCCTTGACTTTTTTCTCTAAAAATAGGACTTTATAGTATTAGGGTTGGAGTCTGCGGGGCCACCAGGTGGGGACAACCCACCTGGGCGCGCCTGGAGGGGGGCACGCCCTGGTGGGTTATGCCCACTGTCGGTGTCAAAACCGGTAGATCTCGGGTAGGGGGTCCCAAGATGTGTGTCTAAGGATCGATGGTAACAATGGACAGTGGAGACACGACATTTACCCTAGTTCGGGCCCTCTTAATGGAGGTAAAACCCTACATCCTGCTTGATTGTATTCGATGAGTATAGGGGTTACAAGAGTTGATCTACCTTGAGATTGTAATGGCTAAACCCTAGCTATCTAGCCTATGATTATTCTGATAGCCTCTACAGACTAAACCCCCCGGTTTATATACACACCGGAGGGGCCTAGGGTTGTATAGAGTCAGTTTGTAGAGGAAGGAAATAACACAATCGGACACCAAACTTGCCACCCACGCATATGGGAGTCCTACCCGGACACGGGGGATAGTCTTCTGCTTTATCTTCATGGCCCATCAGTCCGGCCCATATTGAATAGTCCGAACACCCGAGGACCCCCTAATCCAGGACTCCCTCAGTAGCCCCTGAACCAGTCTTCGATGACGATGTGTTTGGCACGCGGATTATCTTCGGCATTGCAAGGCGGGTTCCTTCTCCTGAATACTTTAAGTCAGCTTCCTGCATAGAGGAACTGTATCCGGCTCTGCACAATTAATACAACCCTTAGCCATGGAGGTAAGATGTTAAAATAGGAATAGTGTCTTTTACTGACAACTTTTTTGGCGAAGCATCACACTTGACTCTTTAACATTTTGAACCGTTTGCACGCCTCCCGTTTCGCGTTTCGAGGCCTAGCCCTCATTGGCACGTCCCGTCAAAACAGAGATCATGCCCATCCATTATGGGATTCTCATCAATGTGGTTTGGGTAACCCAACCACGCCTTACGCACGATCTCGTTTGGAACAGGCGAGGTTTATGGCTTGAGAAGGGGACGTTTGGTATTTTCACCGTCTATAAGAGGATAAAGATCCCTCCTTTTTCCCCACACCTTCTTCTAGCTCCTGTCTCCCAACCTCCAAGCTCTAGCGCCCACAACTTTGATCTTTCCCATCGCTGCCACCCTCCCCAGCAATGGCCGATTCCGGTTCCAAGGGAAAGTGGGAAGCCTCCTCCGTCACCGAGAAGGACATCAAGTATCTCCGGAGCATGGGCTATCTGTCCGCGGATATCGCGCATAGGCTCCCCGACAAAGATCAGGTTATCCCTACTCCGGAGCCTGGTGAGAGGGTCATGTTCATCCCCCATTTCCTCCGAGGGTTAGGGTTTCCCCTCCACCCCTTCGTTCGAGGCCTCATGTTCTACTACGGGTTAGATTTCCACGATCTAGCCCCAAATTCCTTCCTCCACATATCAGCGTTCATCGTCGTGTGCGGGGCTCTTCTCCGCATCCCCCCACACTTCGGCCTGTGGCTCAAGGTCTTCAATATGAAGCCGAAGGTGGTTGACGGACAGCATGCGGACTGTGGCGGGGCCATGGTAAGCAAGCTCCCCAACGCCGTCTGGCCCAAAGGGGCATTTGTGGAGACAGTCAAGGTGTGGCAACAGGAGTGGTTCTACATCACCGAACCCCACAACACCAACTGGGCGGCCACGCCTGACTTCAGATCCGGACCCCCCATGAGACTCACCTCATGGACCGCCAAGGGCCTTGATTGGGGGTCCAAACCAGAGGTGCATATGCTACAAAAGCGCATCTCCAACATGCTAGGTGCAAACACCGGTCTCACAAACGTGATTCAAGTGATGCTCTTCCGCCGCACTCTTCCCTGCCAACTCCGGGCCTCCCCCATGTGGGAGTTCAATCCGGAGGAGCCACGGACCCTGAAGTGCTTCTTCGGCACCACACACGAAGACATATGGAAGCAGCTCTTCAAGGCCCAGAAAACATGGCCGAAGAAGACCGAGGACATCAGACTCGACATTGAGAACCCGGCCTCAGCGGTAAGCATAACTTTTTCGAAGACTTATCCGGTCAATGCTTCAGATATAATGTAGATTACCTTGCCTGCCTTCCGTACAGGGTTGGATGGCAAAGGCGGAGCGGATCAAATGTCCGGCACCACTGCCTGAGAACCCGGCCACACCCTAGCTAACGGAGATGCTGGTCCCGGCGCCCTATCAGGCACCAAAGAAGAAGGCCAAGAAGAAGAAGGGCAAGGAGGCCAAGGGCGGCCCCCGCCACAAAGGTCCTTCGGACGCAGTGTCCGGAGAGACCGAAGCCCTCTCTTCCCACAAACAAGATGAGGAAGAAGAGGAGGAGGAGGTGGAAAGCGACTCCCCTCATAAGGGGAAGAAGAAGAAGAGGGTGGCCTCCGAAGACCCGGAGGGCGAGGCGCCCAAGAGAGGGAAGGTGACCCTCCCGGACAGTTCAGACTCAGAGTCCGAACTAGTCCCCAAGAGACCTCCCAGGATGAAGCCCCTGGCCATATCGTAAGTATTCAGAAACTTACTCATTTATCTTCGGTCTACTTGCTGTTATTGTATAAGTTATTTTTTTTATTCGCCTTTCAGCCCTCCCCGTGAGCTTCCGCAAACCCCATTATCGGAGGGGAACTCTCTGCCACCCAAAATGGCAGAGAATGACATGCCGCCGTGATCCCCCTCGCCTATCACCATGGGGGACACCGAGGTGTCGTCCCGAAGGACCTCTCTTGGCAGAGGGAGGGCGAACGAGGCCGTCGAGAAAGCGCCCGAGGTTAATACCTCGGTCGCCGAAGACCTAGGGGAGGCGACCCCTATGACAACCGACGGTGGGGATCCCCAACAATCTGGGCCCCAGCCGGACACCATTCCGGAGACCAACACGGCTCCGGGATTGGATAAGCAGCCTCCTTTGAAAGAGGGGGGAGGATCATCAGCTCCATCGGTGACCTCCACTAATCCGGAGGCGCCCAACGCTCTGGAGGAAGCACTGCAGTGTGCTTCCATCGCGGCGGAGCACCGCACCCTGATGGGTGCGGTGGTGGAGAAGGTTCAGTTTGCTAAGAGCGGACTGAACGAAGCCTTCACCAGCCTATAGACAGGCTTTGAGGTATGCGATGTAATGTTCTAAAAACTTTTCATATAGAGGAATATACCTGTGTACAGATAGTAGCCCCTAAGGCTTTGTTCGATTAAAAGAAACCGGACAGAGGATCCATATAGTATTTGGGAGAGTTAACCTGTTGTGCTATTATTGTAATAGGCTTCCCTGTTGGTGGCAACCGCCCAGGCCGCAGAAGTTTCCGAACTCAATCGGAAGCTTCAGGTGGCCGATGAGGAAATCGACCGCATTAATAAGCGGTTCGATGAGACGCAAGGTATGCGTATAATGTTAAAAGTTTATTTTGATATCAGAAGTGATATGTATATTTAGAGATTAACTCATGGAATGCCTTGATTATAATCATAGCTTGCGCAGCCGAGGTCGAGACCCTCAAAGGCGCCCTTGCCCAGGCCAAAAAAGAGGCGGAGGCGAATAAGGCAGCCGCTGACAAGGCGGCTGCCGAACTGAAGACCGAGCAAGATGCCCGCCGCCAACATGAAGCTCGGGTGGCCGAAGTAGAGCAGGAGCTGAAGGATGCCATCAGCAAATGCGAAACTTTGGAGCAGAAGACTTCAAACCAGTCGACCGAGCTCGCCAAGGCTCTCCATGATGCCAAAGAGGCGCGGATCGAGTCCCGAAGTGCTCGTGAAGAGATCCATCAGGCGAGGCAGATAGCGGCTGGTAAGGCCTTTCTTTTGTAGAGTATCTTTGGAGGTCAGAGGTTTGCTTTGCTCACCCGAGTATGGAGTTCTCCAGCCGCGTTTGCAGATCTTCCGAGGAGTGCCGCCGATGCCGCATAGTTCTTCTGAGCCCAGGAGGGGAACTCGACCGAGAAGCTATTCTGGTCGCAATTTCTTGCACCGAAACACCCGACGCCTCTGAACGACCAGCTGAAGTAGCTGATGGAGCTGCATAGGGTGGCAGGTTTGGCCATGAAGGACCTGATAGTCCAGCTCTGGCCGGCCGAGCCAATCCCTAGTAGCTACTTTGGTTTGGTGAAGCGGCTTGTCGACGCGCGGCCTTGGATTGATGCATTGAAGCGCTCGGCCTGCATAGAGGGTGCCCGGATGGCCTTCGCCCGCTTCAAGATGCAATGGGCAAAGATGAAGGCCACCGAAGTGGCAACCGCAGGCCCGCCCGAAGGCAAAGATCACCGGAAGCCGTTGAGGTACTTCGATGATGTCCTAGAAGGAGCCCGAGTGATAGAGGGTCAATGCTCTAAGGACGTAACATTTGATTGAGTGTGTTCGGGTTGTACAAACAATGTGATGAACCCATGCTGTTTATATATCTATGTTTGTGCTTTTTGTTTCAAGCGATTTTTCCTCCTGTGCGGCCGTTTATTGTTTTATTTCTGAAAGTTGCCAGTCATCGGCTTCAGCCCCCATGTAGATGCTACAGGGGTGTTCGGCGTAACGCGTGACCACACTTTATCCAACGTCTTGGTCCGTAAAGGAGGTGTCAGCGTGGTGAACCAGGCAATCAGACTATGCGGCTTTATTACTTTCACTTAGCCATAGGAGTTTGACTGTGGAGCTAAGTACTAGCCCCTGTGTGTGTGCGGCTATCCGGACTACGATGCCTTTTTCACGCGGCTGGACGAAGACCAGCCCCTCGTATAACACAGAGTGAATCGCTAACGATTTGTAGTATAATACTAAGTCACCGAATCGCCGACTAGCTCGCGCTTATCATGACAGTCAGTTTTTGGCTTTCTCTACTGAGGTACTTGACCGGACGAACCAGAAATACAATCGCAGTAGTTCTTCCTTTACTACCTTAGCCGAACGAGCGGAACGTAAGGTGGTAAGCACAGGAGCCGGGCAACCCAACTATAGACCAAAGACATGATTCGGAGCCGATGCATATAATGCAATATCCGGGACACCGAAGAGTACCCTATAGGTGTTCGGACTTTGAAATGTGCAGGACCGAATACATCCCCCGGTGTTAAGGCCGAAATAAAGCACGTGTGGCAGTCTGAAGTAGGGAGGGCATACCGATGACAAAAATAAATGAGTGCCAACAAGTGGAGATCAACTGCTTCCTTTATACCCTGTTGAGTACGTCGAGCCATATTATTACAGATAATGCCATAAATATCGAGGTTATTTTACATGCCAAAAGTTTACACAAGGAAAAGGTTTACACAGGGCCTAAAAGTAGTGGTTTGAAGGTCCCAATGGTGCCCTGCCGCACATCTGCGACGTTTCTCCTTGGTGGGAAATCCTTTAAGAGGAGGAGGTGATGGTCGTCTATAAGAAAGAGGGACCTGGAAAAGAGCCTCCGTAGATCAGGTAGGTTTTTTAACGAACCTATAGTGGAAAAAAAAGTTGAGGTACGAATAGGGTCAAACCATACTATGGACCTTTTCCGCAGTGTGCCTCCGGCGCTGCCCAAGGTATTTTAAGTGCGTAGTTATGTACGCGTGGTACATATGCCGCAACCTTATGGGGCAGTCGGCGGAGGCTAAACTGCTATTTAAGCTCCGGCTCCACCGGGCTATCGCATTGTAGTGCGGATCAGACTCGCTTAGTAGAGTCATGCGTCTTGATGACCGATGGGTTGTCCGGCTTGATGAGGCCGCCCTGTACTTTGGCTGCTAGGGCCGCAGTATGCTCCTCAGTACGGAGGGAGCGCTCCATATTCCCATTTACTGTGATGATGCCACGAGGTCCAGGCATTTTGAGCTTCAGATAAGCATAGTGCGGGACCGCATTAAAGCGGGCGAAGGCCGTTCGTCTGAGCAGTGCATGATAACCACTGCGAAAAGGGATGATGTTGAAGATCAAGTCTTCGCTTTGGAAGTTATCTGGAGAGCCGAATACGACTTCCAGTGTTAAGGAGGCGGTACAGCGGGCCTCCTGTCGGTGTCAAAACCGGCCGATCTCGGGTAGGGGGTCCCGAACTATGCGTCTGAGGATCGAAGGTAACAGGAGACAGGGGACACGATGTTTACCCAGGTTCGGGTCCTCTTAATGGAGGTAAAACCCTACGTCCTGCTTGATTGTATTTGATTAGTATAGGGGTTACAAGAGTTGATCTACCACGAGATCGTAATGGCTAAACCCTAGATGTCTAGTCTATGGGAATTGTGATTGCCTCTACAGACCAACCCCTCTAGTTTATATAGATACCGGAGGGGGCTGGGGTTGTACAAAGTCGGTTTACAGAGAAAGGAAGCTACACGATTAGCCACCAAGCTTGTTATCCACACCAAGGAGAGTCCCATCCGGACACGGGGGAAAGCTTTCTATCTTGTATCTTCACGGCCCATCAGTCCGGCCCATGTCACATAGCTCGGATGCTCGAGGACCCCCTTATCCATGACTCCCTCAGTAGCCCCCGAACTCGCCTTCAATGATGATGTAGTATCCGGCTTCATGTCTTCGGCTTTGCAAGGCGGGTTCTCCATTATACTTCGGATTGACGATAGTTCGGCTCCATATCTTGAATGTTATATTGATTCTTCGCTCCCGTCGCCTCGGCTTCCACGTGTCGAACGAATACGATCGGTCCAAGTATCTTTTACAAATAACCCCTTGACCATGCGGGGATGGAGTCTATTTAAGGAGATTAGATCTCAGATGCCATCCCACACCATGCAGAAATCCTCAGAACCTGCCATAGGAGATCGCCCAAACATGGCCGGCGCTCCTAGCTCTTGCTCACGCCCCCACGGCCTTCAAAAAGGCGACTGGGAAAGCTGCTCCGTATCCTGCGCCCATCTGAATGAACTTCAGACGCAGGGATATCTACCTCCCGCAGATCTAGTCTTCGTTCGGGCTGGATTAACATCCTACAACGGTGAAGCCCTGGTGAAGAATTTCCCCAATCCTTCTAAAGAGGAGCGGGTGTGCTTTGTTTCCTTCCTTCTGAGAGGCGTAGGATTCCCTATCCACCATTTCCTCAGAGGCCTCCTGGAGTATTACGGTCTCCAACTGCACAATCTGACGCCAGGCTCCATCCTACATATCGCGGGCTTCGTTGCCCTTTGCGAGCTGTTCCTAGGTTGTGAGGCTCATTTCGAGCTATGGCAGAAATTTTTCTGCCTCGTCCCTCGCTCCCAAAAGGGATCTATATTCAAGGTGGGCGGCGCCGAAGTATGGCGCATAGCCGAAATAGGATACCTGTCCGGCACTCCAAAAAAGGCATCCAAAGAGTGGCCTTCGGAGTGGTTTTATATTGAAGACGTAATTCTTCCGGACCCAATCCAGCACGGCCTTCCCGAATTCTCCAGTGCTCCTTTAAAGAAGCGTGCCAGCTGGGGTCCCCGAAGCCTCGAGGAAGAAGACAGCGCAGAGGTCGTGGGACTAGCAAACAAGATCAGAGTGCTTGCAAACTCCGGGCTGTCCATAACTGAGGTCATGGCGATTCCCATAACGCGATGCATCCAACCGCTCCAATCCAGAGATTTTCCCATGTGGCATTACAACGGGGAGGACGATACCTCCCGTTGTCTATGCAAGGGCCCGGACAATTTTGCCGCCCTGGCCGCCATCTTAATCGACCTGTACAAAGGGGAGAAGGAAGACTTTGCTCATTTAACATGTCGGGAAGGCTTTTCCATGTACAACCCCATCCCCTGGGTGAGTTTTTCCATTATTGGCTTTACTCAATATTTCCCCAGAGTCTATGTTAGTCGAATTTAATCCGGCTGTTTTTGACAGGAATGGAGAAAGATCGTCAAGGGGATCCACAGCCCCGCTCCGCAGCCAGAGGACCATATTCGGGATTTAGATCCCGGATATGAAGAAGATCCGGACATATATATAGAGCTTAAGGAGGGAGTTTTTTATCAGGCGAGCTATGACGGCACGGAAGTGGCTATTATAGCCGATTACCCCGGCCTTCTTCCCTTCTCCCATGTAAGTATTCAGGAGACATCTCCTCAAAAAGAGTTTTCCCCTTGTGCCTCACCCTCCGCACTGTATCGTGCTTCCAAGGGGCGGCGCTCATCTCATCGAACTGCGGCAAAGGCATCCTCTAAGAAGACGACGCCTGTGCAGGGCAAACCTTTGAAAAGAAAGGCAAATGATGATGCTGCCGGGCCTTCTCCTTCGTCAAAGAGGTATATTAATTTTGCAACATGCTCTTAGTGGATAGACCGGATTGTAACGCTGCCTGCTATACCATATTGTAGGAGGAGCGTGTGCCGGACTATATCCGGAGACCTAGCCGACCATGCGCAGGCTAATTCGGCCCCGGACCCTTCCGCAAGGACTGGGGTTGAAACGGGTGCTATGCCGGATTGTCATCTCCCAGAGGATTTGGATGACGTATCCGTCACCCACTCCGAAGTGGCGAGCGCAATGAATCATTGGCGGTGGAGAACGGCTATGCGCGACCCAAATTTCACCGAAGAGGCATTCAACGCCTTCAGCTCAGCGGATGCATACATCCGAGCTGCTCGGGATGGGCTTACTGGAGCCACTCACCAGCTCTCAAAGGATATGCGGGTAAGAACTCTTGAGCAGATTTAATAATCATATGCCAGTAGCCCCCGAGTCTTGAAGCAGTTGGCCCAACTGATTTAAGAGTCATCACGCCATCAGGTACTCATGGAAAAAAATAACACATTATCCAAGGAGCTAGAAGAATGCCGAACTAAGCTAACTGTTGCCACTGCCGAACTGGAAAATTTGAAGAAATCCAAGAAGGCACCTGACGGTAGGTACAACAGTAGCCCAGAAATATGACTCCGTGCCTATGATGATTTTATTTGAATATGCATCGTTTTGTTGGCAGGGTCGACAGATCAGCTGGAGGAGAGGCTAAGGGCTGCTCAAGCAGACAAACAACATGCCGAAGGGCAAGAAGCCGTTGGTCAACGTGTATTAACACGGACCATTAATGAGAAAAGCAAACTACAGGATGCAAACATCAAGCAAGCCGAGGAGTTGAAGGACGTAAGAGCCCAATTATCGGATGCTTTGAAGGAGAACAAAAAGTTGAAAGGCGGCATATTCAATATGCTTTTTATCCTGACTTTCGTACGGTCCCCTGATGGAAAGTTTTACAAGTGTGTTTCTGTAGGTGTGCTGACTGGGCGGCCCGAGGAAGAAGTGTCCAAGTTTCAAGGTGACCTGCTACAAGAGCTGTCCAAAGTGCACGAGCGAGCTCGAAAAGCAATGAGGAACATGGCTAAGGCACTATGGCTAGCCGATTCTCCTCCAGGAAGTATGGAGGAGCTCGTGAATTTGTTCAAGGGAGCTCGGCGCCGTTTTGGACTATGGAAGGTATCAACATGCCGAGAAGGTGCACGAGAGGTGTGGGCCATGGTGAAAACGCTGTATACCGGACTTGATCCGAATCATATGGCCCGGGTCAGACCGCGGGGACCAGACGGACAAGAAATTCCAGTCAACTTGGTATATGACCAAATAAAAACAGCCGCCAAATTTTCACAATAGGACTGTAAACTAGACAGCCTGTTAGATGATTTAGAAGAAGAAGCTTTTGATTCCATGTAACAATGTACTTGTATCACCAAGCTTATCTCTACCTGAATTGTTAAACGATTGTCATGGCAGACTTTCCGCTTCAACCTCCGAAACCCAAGGGTTGGAGTGTTTCCGAATACTATACCGACGGTAAATACCAAAGTATGTTCGGAAACCAGGCAGTCCGGTCATAATTGCTTGAACAGACAAGTTGTATTCGGGGAGTTATGTTATATTACATTTGAATGTAAGAAACATGTTCCAGAGAGAATAGTTCCGTTAGGGGTTCCTTTCCCTGGGTCAGCATGCGTATTTGTGCATGCCTGAGCTGTGATGCTAAAAAATCACATTACGCTTTATATCTTGGGGGCTTATATTGCAACAAGGGCAGTTCGTCTTTTGTCCGCCAACCAATTATTCCCTTAAGAACGCTAGCTTTCGGCTTCACCCGTCTGAGGTACATATCCGGATGACCTGGTTGTAACAATCGCAGAGGTGCTCCCTTTATGCCCTAGCCGAACAAGCGGGAACGTAGGGCATAAGCACAGGAGCCAGGCAACCCAGCTTGGCAAAAACTTAAGTCATAGAGGTGCATATAATGGCGAAAAAAGGACATATATGAGCAGACGACACATATATACGGCGAGCTTGATGCTCTAATAATAATAAGCTTCTTATGAAAAGAAGCCCCCAGGTATTGTGGTGTATGTACATTTAAGGATGTATACCCTTCAAGTGTGCGGCTGACCCGAACACGAGCTAGAGATCATATAAAAAGAAAACGAAAAGAAAAAAATTTAAAGGGAGAGAAAGGGAACGAACAAATGTATGTGTCCGGACTTAGGCGTAGAATCTTCGGAGCCTGGCTGCATTCCATGGTTTTGGCTCTAAGCGATTGTCCGATGCATTGCGAAGGCGATAGGCCCCTCCAGTGAGAATTTCATCTATAATGAAGGGACCCTCCCATTTGGGCTTGGGCTTGTCCTTTTTCTTCTCTGGTAGGCGTAAAATGAGTTCACCGATGTTATAAGTCTTTGCCCGCACTTCTCTGCTTTGGTATCTTCGAGCTTGTTGTTGGTAGAATGTGGAACGGGCTTTTGCAACATTGCGCTCCTCCTCCAGGCCATCTAAATCATCCTGCCGATCAAGCTCGGCCTCTCTCTCCTCATACATGCGCACTTGAGGTGAGTCATGAATAATATCGCAGGGTAAGACAGCCTCTGCGCCGTACACCATGAAGAACGGTGTGTATCCGGTCGTGCAATTGGGCATGGTCCGTAGCCCCCAGAGTACGGAGTCGAGCTCCTCGACCCAGTGTTTATCTGATTCCTTTAAGCATCGCACTAGTCTGGGTTTGATGCCGCTCATTATCAGGCCATTAGCCCGTTTAACTTGACCATTTGTTTGAGGGTGATACACGGAGGCGTAATCGAGCTTAATGCCCAGATTAGCGCACCAAGTTTTCACCTCGTCGGCCGTAAAGTTAGAGCCATTGTCAGTAATAATATTATGCAGGACACCATAACGGTGTACGACACCGGATATAAAGTCTATCACCGGTCCGGCTTCGGCCATTTTGACTGGTTTGGCCTCTATCCATTTAGTGAACTTGTCGACCATAACCAGCAAATATTTCTTCTTATGGCTTCCCCCTTTAAGGGGTCCGACCATGTCTAGCCCCTAGACCGCAAAAGGCCAAGTAATGGGGATTGTTCATAGGGCAGTGGGCGGCATATGACTTTGATTGGCAAAAAGCTGGCATCCAACGCAGCGCTGTACGAGGTCCTGTGCATCTGCTCGGGCCGTGGGCCAAAAGAAACCTGTACAGAAGGCCTTCGCTACAAGGGCCCGAGCTACGGCGTGATGGCCGCCAAGACCAGTGTGTATTTCGGCCAAGAGCTGCCGTCCCTCTTCTTCGGAGATACATCTTTGAAGGACTCCGGTAGTACTTTTCTTGTACAGTTCTCCTTCATGAACTTTGTAGGCTTTCGAGCGTCGAACAATACGACGGGCCTCAGTCTGATCATCAGGGAGCTCCTTCCTAATAAGGTAGGCCAGGAAAGGTTCAGTCCACGGGGCAATTACAGCCATGATTTCATGGGCCGACGGTGTTATTTCAGTGCCCGAGCCCCCGAGGATATCGGAACTGTGTTCGGAATCTGGGGGAATGACCGGCTCCGGACCAGTGTTGCCATTCTCGTCCTACCACACCACGGATGGCTTAAAGAGTCTTTCCACAAAGGTGTTAGGTGGGACGGGGTCGCGTTTAGTGCCTAAGCGCGCAAGGATGTCTGCTGCCTGATTACTCTCTCGGGCCACGTGATGAAACTCAAGCCCCTCAAATCGAGTGGATATTTTGAGTACGGCGTTGCGGTAAGCTGCCATCTTCAGATCTTTTGCATCAAATTCTCCATTTATTTGGGATATTGTGAGGTTTGAATCTCCACGCACCTCGAGGCATTGTATGCCCATGGAGACGGCCATTCGAAGACCGTGCAATAGAGCCTCGTATTCGGCTGCATTGTTAGAGTCGGTATACAATATCTGTAACACATAACGGACTGTGTCTCCTGTGGGGGATGTCAAAACAACACCAACCCCCAGTCCGGCTAACATTTTAGAGCCGTCAAAGTGCATCACCTAGTTGGAATACGTGCTGTACTCTTTAGGGAGTTCGGCCTCTGTCCACTCGGCGATGAAGTCAGCCAACACCTGAGATTTAATGGCTTGGCGTGGTTTGTATGTTATTTCAAATGGTAAGTGCTCAATGGCCCATTTTGCAATCCGGCCGGTGGCGTCTCGGTTGTTTATAATGTCATTGAGTGGTACTTCAGAAGCCACCGTGATCGAACACTCTTGAAAGTAGTGTCGCAATTTCTGGAACGCCATAAAGACCGCATATGCTATCTTTTGATAATGTGGGTATCGGGATTTGCATGGTGTAAGGACCGCCGATACGTAGTACACTGGTTTTTGGAGTGGGAATTTATGTCCCTCTTCCTCTCGCTCGACGACGAGCACTGCACTCACCACCTGGCGAGTTGCTGATATGTAGAGCAACATAGGTTCACCGACGTTTGGTGCGGCAAGGATTGGGTTGCTTGCTAACAAAGTTTTTATTTCTTCCAGTCCGGCTGTTGCCGCGTCCGTCCATGCAAAATGGTCGATGCGTCGGAGCAGGCGATAAAGTGGCAATGCCTTTTCTCCCAATCTGGAGATAAAACGGCTCAAAGCTGCCACGCACCCAGCTAGTTTTTGGACATGCTTGAGGTCTGTTGGTACTGCCAATTGTGACAAGGCTCGTATTTTGGCTGGGTTTGCTTCGATCCCTCTATTGGAAACCATGAACCCAAGTAGTTTTCTGGCGAGAACGCCGAAAACACACTTTTCTGGATTGAGCCGTATGTCATATGTTCGGAGGTTGTCGAACGTCAGGCGTAAGTCTTCCACCAATGATTCAACATGCTTAGTTTTGATGACTACATCATCTACATATGCCTCAACTGTCTTGCCGATTTGCTTTTCCAGGCATGTTTGAATCATGCGTTGGTAAGTGGCGCCGGTGTTTTTGAGCCCGAAAGGCATAGTGTTGAAGCAGAAAGGCCCATACGGGGTGATAAATGCCGTTGCGGCTTGGTCGGATTCCTTCATTTTAGTTTGATGGTATCCGGAGTATGCATCGAGGAAACACAGTGAGTCATGTCCTGCAGTTGCGTCAATAATCTGGTCAATGCGAGGTAGTGGGAAGGGGTCCTTAGGGCAAGCCTTATTAAGGTCTTTGAAATCAACACATAGGCGCCAGGATTTATCCTTCTTCGGCACCATGACCAGGTTTGCTAGCCAGTCCGAATGTTTGATCTCTCTGATAAACCCGGCTTCGAGTAACTTGGCTAGCTTCTCCCCCATAGCTTGTCGTTTGGGTTCGGAAAATCGCCGCAGCATTTGCTTGACTGGTTTGTATCCCTTTAGTATATTGAGACTATGTTCGGCCAGTTCGCGTGGGATTCTTGGCATATCTGAAGGGTGCCAGGCAAAGATGTCCCAATTCTCGCACAGGAACACGCGTAATGCGATATCGACCATCGGATCTAGCTGTGCCCCAATGGAAGCTGTCTTTTTGGGGTCCGTCGGGTAAACTTGAAATTTGACTATTTCGTCTGCTGGTTTGAAAGAAGTGGATTTTAGCCTTTTGTCGAGAATTACATCATCTCTATCCACTGTGGAGCACAGAGCGGTGAGCTCTTCAGCTGCCAGGGCCTCGGATAGTGCCTCGAGGGCCAGGGATGCAGTTTTGTTTTCGGCGCGGAGTGCTATGTCTGGATCACTGGCGATAGTGATAACTCCGTTGGGCCCGGGCATTTTGAGCTTCATGTACCCGTAATGAGGTATAGCTTGAAAGCGTGTGAATGCATCTCGCCCCAACAGGGCGTGATATCCGTTGTTGAAAGGTGCCATCTGGAAGATTAACTCTTCGGACCTGTAGTTCTCAGGCGTGCTGAATACCACATCAAGTTTTATTCTTCCCGAACACCGCGCCTCTCGGCTGGGGATAATGCCTCGAAAGGTTGTACTGCTCTGCTCGATGCTGCTCTTGTCTATTTGCATTTTGTCGAGCGTGTCCTCGTAGATGAGGTTCAATCTACTGCCCCCATCCATGAGCACTTTAGTAAGCCGAAAGCCATCTACAATTGGGTTTAGAACTAAAGCGGCTGGTGCTCGGACTGATTGGGATCTTGGTTCGTCGTCGGCATTGAAAGTTATCGCCGTATCATTCCAAGGATTTATTGCTGCTACTTGGCAGACTTCGACGAGGTCACGGAGCGCCCTTTTATGCTGATTATTTGAAGAAAAGGTCTCGAAGACCGTAAATACTTTGAGATCGTCGTCCTCAGAGGGGTACTTCTCTGGGGTAGTGTTGGTGAGGATACCTTCCCCGCTCTTGGCCACTTGCCGGAGTATCCAACATGCTCGAAGGCTGTGTGTTGGTTCGGTATCCGGCATCATGTGTATTTGACAGGGCCTGTCGAGCCATTCCTCAAGGATAGTTCTGTGTCCCGTTAAGGGCTTGATTTTCTTGTCCATGGGATGATGATTAGGTGCCCCGCAAGGGTGCATCCTGTTTGCCCATCCGGGAGATGGCTTAAAGGTCTGAGGTTCCCAGCAGGCTGCCTGCGCTTTCAAGGAGCTTTCCATTGTGCAGTACTTCTGTATTATGTGTGCCAAATCTGTGAAGTGCAGTATGCGACGGTGGTTGAGGGCATTAAGGATTCCCTCATCCGTACAGTTGTTGTAAAATACTGAAATCGCGTCATCGTCACAGCAATCTCTGATCTTGTTTTTAACAAGGAGGAATCTGGCCCAGAAGTGATGGACTGTTTCCTGAGGCTGCTGCCATACATACATTAGGTCGTATATATCCGGAGGACCAAAATTGCTTGGGGAATATTGCTTGTGGTGGGTGGGCGGGTTTAAATCTGAACCCTGCCCCACTGTGGAATCCGGAGTTTGAAGAACTTCAGAGGTTACCAGCCCGGGATCCGAAGTGTCCTGGGAGTTCTTAGGCTTGATGCCCAATTCTGCGTTCAGAGGACAGGGAGTGTTCTCCCAAAGAGGGGTATCCGGATCGCTGGGTTCGGAAATCCGAACATAGCTTGTTCTCAACGTAGGAGAAGAGTTATCATCGGCTTGTTCCTTGACGACTGCTACCAGATGGGTGATCGGCGGAGATTTGATTTCTCTCTGATCGGGTTTAAGCCCAATCTGATCGTAGTCAGTTGCGACCCCAAGGGCGGCGATGCGATCTAGCAGCTCATTCAAAGACGATAAGTCTGCCGGATCCATCTTGTCGGAGTACTCGGGGCCGATACGAAGATGATTTTTGGTGACTTGGGGGACCATGTCTGGCTTAACGACCGAACGTGCGCCCATGGTGAAGCTGCCAAGCCGGAGGATCTACCCTAAAACTTGGGCTCCTCCAGAAGTAATATTGTCATTGATGACAAGACGAGCCATCAATCCTTCTATCGACGACACAGAGGAACTCTCAATGAAAGCACCAATGTCGGTGTCAAAACCGGCCGATCTCCGGTAGGGGGTCCCGAACTATGCGTCTGAGGATCGAAGGTAACAGGAGACAGGGGACACGATGTTTACCCAGGTTCGGGCCCTCTTAATGGAGGTAAAACCCTACGTCCCGCTTGATTGTATTTGATGAGTATAGGGGTTACAAGAGTTGATCTACCACGAGATCGTAATGGCTAAACCCTAGATGTCTAGCCTATGGGAATTGTGATTGCCTCTACGGACCATTCCCTCCAGTTTATATAGACACCGGAGGGGGCTGGGGTTGTACAAAGTCGGTTTACAGAGAAAGGAAGCTACACGATTAGCCACCAAGCTTGTTATCCATGCCAAGGAGAGTCCCATCCGGACACGGGGGAAAGCTTTCTATCTTGTATCTTCACGGCCCATCAGTCTGGCCCATGTCACATAGCCTGGATGCTCGAGGACCCCCTTATCCAGGACTCCCTCACCTCCACGCCAGGTATCACTCCTTTAAAGGTAGTGTTGCTAGGTTTGATTCTTGACGGGTCGATACCCATCTTACGGACAGTATCCTGGTAGAGCAAGTTGCGGCTGCTGCCGCCATCCATAAGGACTCTAGTAAGATGGTATCTGATGTCAACTACACAACTTGTTCTTGTAGACTCGTGCTGGGCCTCCAAGCGCAGAGTTTTGTAGGACAGTAGCAATTTCCCTCAAGTGGATGACCTAACGTTTATCAATCCGTGGGAGGCGTAGGATGAAGATGTTCTCTCTCAAACAACCCTGCAACCAAATAATAAAAAGTCTCTTGTGTCCCCAACACGCCCAATACAATGGCAAATTGTATAGGTGCACTAGTTTGGTGAAGAGATGGTGATATATAAGTGTAATATGGATGGTTGAAATATATTTTTGTAATCTGAAATAAAAAAAACAGCAAGGTAGCAATTGGTAAAACGGAGCACAAACGGTATTGCAATGCTTGAAAATGAGGCCTAGGGTCTGTACTTTCGCTAGTGCAATCTCTCAACAATGCTAATATAATTGGATCATATAACCATCCCTCAGCGTGCGATGAAGATTCACTCCAAAGTTCCTATCTAGCGGAGAACATAAGAATAAATTGTTTGTAGGGTACGAAACCACCTCAAAGCTATTCTTTCCGATCGATCTATCCAAGAGTTCGTACTAAAATAACACCAAAGCAAATTCAGATTCATAATGCTCAATCCAACACAAAGAACCTCAAAGAGTGCCCCAAGATTTCTACCGGAGAAACAAAGACAAGAACGTGCATCAACCCCTATGCATAGATTACCCCAATGTCACCTCGGGAATCCACGAGTTGAGTGCCAAAACACATATCAAGTGAATCAATATAATACCCCATTGTCACCATGGGTATTTGTATGCAAGACATATATCAAGTGCTCTCAAATCCATAAAAGTATTCAATCCGATAAAACGAAATCTCAAAGGGAAAACTCAATTCATCACAACAAGATAGAGAGGGAGAAAAACCATATGATCCAACTACATTAACAAAGCTCCTGATACATCAAAATTGTGCCATCAAGAACACGAGAGAGAGAGATTAAACACATAGCTACTGGTACAAACCCTCAGCCCCGAGGGTGGACTACTCCCTCCTCATCATGGTGGCCGCCGGGATGATGAAGATGGCCACTGGTGATGATTTCCCCCTCCGGCGGAGTGCCGGAATGAGGTCTAGATTGGTTTTACGTGGCTACAGAGCCTTGCGGCGGCGGAACTTCTGATCTAGGGTTACCCCCAGGGTTTTTGGAATATTTGATGATTTATAGGGCGAAGAGGGGGTGCGGGAGGCCACCGAGGTGGGCACAACCCACCTGGGCACGCCTGGGCCCCCAGGCGCGCCCTGGTGGGTTGTGCCCCCCCTCGGGGCACCCCCAGGTGCTGCTCTGGCCCATTGGATGTCTTCTGGTCCATAAAAAATCCACAAAAAGTTTCGCGGTGTTTGGACTCTGTTTGATATTGATTTCCTGCGATGTAAAAAACAAGCAAAAACAGCAACTGGCACTGGGCACTGGTTCAATAGGTTAGTCCCAAAAAAATGATATAAAGTTGCTATAAAATGATTGTAAAACATCCTAGAATGATAATATAACAACATGAATACTTCATAAATTATAGATATGTTGGAGACGTATCAGTATCCGTCAATGATAGGATCGAGTATCAGGGCCGCCGAACCTCCGTGACGGATACTGGTTGGGTGGTCCCTGCGATCAAAGGTGATCAGACAAGCTGACCATGGGTTGAATTTTGGGGCAACAGACTCTACGGCGTAGACGTCCCTTAACGCGCATTTGCGCTCCCTCTTGGGGATGTGGGTGACGTAGATCATGTTCACCGTTTTTACCTCGGGGGAAAACTATTTCTGTCCCCCGATGCACGGTGGGTGAGGCTCATCCTCGTCCTCGCTGGGAGGTCCTTTCCCCTTATGTTCGGTGTTTAATTTACCGGCCTGTTCGAAAACCCAGTAGTTTCTGTTGGTGTGGTTGGCAGGCTTGTCAGGGGTGCCATGAATCTGGCAGGGTCGATCTAGTATCTTGTCCAAGTTGGATGGATTGTCCCTAGTACCTTTGAATGGCTTCTTCCACTGACCAGGTTTAGAGCCACTGAATCCGGTGTTTACCGCCGTATCCTCTGTTTCTTCGTTGTTGTTCCGGCGCTTGTTTTTGCTGCGTCGTGGCCTTCCATTGCCGGGGTCACTGGTACTGTTGCTTCTACGAGCCAACCAGCTATCTTTGCCCGTATAGAAGCGAGTCATGAGTGCAGTAAGAGCTGCCATGGTCTTCGGCTTTTCCTGACCGAGGTGTCGGGCAAGCCATTCATCATGGACGCTGTGCTTAAATGCCGCTAAGGCCTCGACGTCCGGACAGTCCATGATTTGGTTCTTTTTAATTAAGAACCGATTCCAAAGTTTGCGAGCGGACTCTCCGAGTTGCTGAATTATGTGACTCAGGTCATCAGCATCCGGTGGCCGGACATAAGTGCCCTAAAAGTTGTCCCGAAAAGCATCCTCTAAGTCTTCCCAGCTTCCAATGGAGTTCTCTGGGAGGCTGTTCAACCAGTGCCGTGCTGGTTCTTTCAGCTTTAGAGGGAGGTATTTAATGGTGTGGGGATCGTCTCCGCGAGCCATGTGAATGTGGAGAAGAAAATCTTCAATCCATACAGTGGGATCTATCGTTCCATCGTATGGCTTGATGTTTATGGGTTTAAACCCTTCCGGAAACTGGTGCTGCATTACCTCATCGGTAAAGCACATGGGGTGCACAGCACCTCTATACCGGGCGACATCGCGACGGAGTTCGGATGACATCTGTGTCCGGGGCTGATCCCGGATTTGGTTATGTTTGTCATTCCAGGCCTGGTGGCTGTTATCTCGTGCTGGAGCATGTCCTCTTGATCCATAGATTGATCTGGTCTGGTTGGCTCTATTGGTCAGGTCCTGACGTAGGTCGTACGTGTAGCCCGGAGCCGCTGTCTCCTTGCCTCTACGGCGAGGGGGCGCGGGCTGATGTTAGGCATAATTGGTCGTTTTGTCCCGTCCACGGGGGGGGGGGGGGGGGGGGGGGGGGGGGGGGGGGGGGGGGGGGGGGGGGGGGGGGGGGGGGGGGGGGGGGGGGGGGGGGGGGGGGGGGGGGGGGGGGGGGGGGGGGGGGGGGGGGGGGGGGGGGGGGGGGGGGGGGGGGGGGGGGGGGGGGGGGGGGGGGGGGGGGGGGGGGGGGGGGGGGGGGGGGGGGGGGGGGGGGGGGGGGGGGGGGGGGGGGGGGGGGGGGGGGGGGGGGGGGGGGGGGGGGGGGGGGGGGGGGGGGGGGGGGGGGGGGGGGGGGGGGGGGGGGGGGGGGGGGGGGGGGGGGGGGGGGGGGGGGGGGGGGGGGGGGGGGGGGGGGGGGGGGGGGGGGGGGGGGGGGGGGGGGGGGGGGGGGGGGGGGGGGGGGGGGGGGGGGGGGGGGGGGGGGGGGGGGGGGGGGGGGGGGGGGGGGGGGGGGGGGGGGGGGGGGGGGGGGGGGGGGGGGGGGGGGGGGGGGGGGGGGGGGGGGGGGGGGGGGGGGGGGGGGGGGGGGGGGGGGGGGGGGGGGGGGGGGGGGGGGGGGGGGGGGGGGGGGGGGGGGGGGGGGGGGGGGGGGGGGGGGGGGGGGGGGGGGGGGGGGGGGGGGGGGGGGGGGGGGGGGGGGGGGGGGGGGGGGGGGGGGGGGGGGGGGGGGGGGGGGGGGGGGGGGGGGGGGGGGGGGGGGGGGGGGGGGGGGGGGGGGGGGGGGGGGGGGGGGGGGGGGGGGGGGGGGGGGGGGGGGGGGGGGGGGGGGGGGGGGGGGGGGGGGGGGGGGGGGGGGGGGGGGGGGGGGGGGGGGGGGGGGGGGGGGGGGGGGGGGGGGGGAGTGAAAGCTGGACAGGCATCTGAGGATCTGCGGAGCTAGGTTCGGTAATAACCACTTGACCGAGCCCGATAGACGCAGACCTCGAGAGTTCGGAGTTGACGTCCAGAGGCGAATCCAGCTTCTCGATGACGGGGAGAGTCCTGTTTGACTCCGGGTCCGCCGACGGCATGGTTGCATCTGGGTCTCTGGCTAGAAGCTCCGTAAAGGGAGAAAGTCCGGCGGGGTTCACCCCCCGTCTTCGGATGAAGTGTTCCGCTCCGAATCTAAGGCCAGGCCAGGCATGATAGTCGATCCCTGGACGGGATCTGATAGCGGATCCGAAGGGCCTTCTTTGTATGGGTGGGGAGCGGCGGCCGAGGCCGTGAACCCCTCGAAGATTAGATCTCTTCGGATATCGGCGATGTAGTTCAAACTTCCAAACCTGATCTGGTGACCAGGGGCGTAGCTATCGACCTGCTCAAGGTGGCCGATCGAGTTGGCACATAGCACGAAGCCGCCAAACACAAAGAGTTGACCAGGGAGAAAAGTCTACACCAAAACAGCGTTGTCATCAATGACAAGGCGAGCCATCGATCCTTCTGTCGACAACACAACGGAACTCTCAATGAAAGCACCAATGTCGATGTCAAAACTGGCAGATCTCGGGTAGGGGGTCCCAAGATGTGTGTCTAAGGATCGATGGTAACAATGGACAATGGGGACACGATATTTACCCAGGTTCGGGCCCTCTTAATGGAGGTAAAACCCTACGTCCTGCTTGATTGTATTCGATGAGTATAGGGGTTACAAGAGTTGATTTACCTCGAGATCGTAATGGATCAACCCTAGCTGTCTAGCCTATGATTATTCTGATAGCCTCTATAGACTAAACCCCTCGGTTTATATACACACCGGAGGGGCCTAGGGTTGTACATAGTCGGTTTGCAGAGGAAGGAAATAACACAATCGGACACCAAACTTGCCACCCACACATATGGGAGTCCTACCCGGACACGGGGGATAGTCTTCTGCTTTATCTTCACGGCCCATCAGTCCGGCCCATATCGAATAGTCCGGACACCCGAGGACCCCCTAATCCAGGACTCCCTCACCCACCCAGGTGCCCCATTCCGGTGGTTCTTGGCTCCAGAAATTCTCTTTTATTATATAAAAAATCCTTGCGAAGTTTTGTACCAATCCGAGAAATTTTATTTCTACACAAAAACAACACCATGGTAGTTCTGCTGAAAACAGCGTCAGTCCGGGTTAGTTTCATTCAAATCGTGCAAATTAGAGTCCAAAACAAGAGGAAAACGTTAGGAAAAGTAGATACAATGGAGACGTATCAAGGGGCTAGCCCTCCCCCCTTTCCTTCCCTTAGGGCCTGCTGTCCAAAGAAGGGGCGCACCAGGGGCTAGTCTGTCCCCCCTTTGGCCCATTAGGCCCATACACTTACTGGGGGTGTCCGGAACCCCTTCCGGTGACCCGATGACTACCCGGTGCACTCCGAAACTCTTCCGGTGTCCGAATACCATCGTCCTATATATCAATCTTTACCTCTCGACCATTTCGAGACTCCTCATCATGTTTGTGATCTCATCCGGGACTCCGAACAACATTCGGTCACCAAATCATATAACACTATATCGTCAACAAACGTTAAGCGTGCGGACCCTACGGGTTCGAGAACTATGTAGACATGACCGAGACACCTCTCCGGTCAATAACCAATAGCAGAACCTATATGCCCATATTGTCTCCTACATATTCTACGAAGATCTTTATCGGTCGAACCTTATGACAACATACGTAATTCCCTTTGTCCATCGGTATGTTACTTGCCCGAGATTCGATCGTCGGTATCTCTATACCTAGTTCAATCTCATTACCGGCAAGTCTCTTTACTCATTCCATAATACATCACCTTGTAACTAACTCCTTAGTCATTTGCTTGCAAGCTTATGATGTGTATTACCGAGAGGGCCCAGAGATACCTCTCCGAAACTCGGAGTGACAAATCCTAATCTTGATCTATGCCAACTCAACAAACACCTTCAGAGATACCTGTAGAGCATCTTTATGATCACCCAGTTACATTGTGACATTTGATAGCACACAAGGTATTCCTCCGGTATCCGGGAGTTGCATAATCTCATAGTCGAAGGAATATGTATTTGACATGAAGAAAGCAATAGCAATAAAACTGAACGATCATTATGCTAAGCTAACGGATGGGTCTTGTCCATAGTTCACATCGCCATGTGACCAACACTCAAAGAGTTTAAGGTGTGATCATGTTTTGCTTGTGGGAGAAGTTTAGTCAATGGGTCTGCCACATTCAGATCCATATGTATTTTGCAAATTTCTATGTCTACAAAGCTCTGCATGGAGCTACTCTAGCTAATTTGCTCCCACATTCAATATGTATCCAGATTGAGACTTAGAGTCATCTGGATTAGTGTCAAAGCTTGTATCGACGTAACCCTTTACGATGAACTCTTTATCACCTCCATAATCGAGAAACATTTCCTTAGTCCTATTAAGGCACCTAAGGATAATTTTGACCTACTGTCCAGTGATCCACTCCTGGATCACTATTGTACCCCCTTGCCAAACTCATGGCAAAGTACACAATAGGTCTGGTACACAGCATGGCATACTTTATAGAACCTATGGCTGAGGCATAGGGAATGACTTTCATTCTTTCTCAATCTTCTGCTGTGGTCGGGCTTTGAGTCTTACTCAACTTCACACCTTACAATACAGGCAAGAACTCCTTCTTTGGCTGATCCATTTTGAACTCCTTCAAAAATCTTGTCAAGGTATGTACTCATTGAAAGTCTTATCAAGCGTCTCGATCTATCCCTATAGATCTTGATGCCCAATATATAAGCAGCTTCACCGAGGTCTTTCGTTGAAAACTTCTTATTCAAGTATCCTTTTATGCTATCTAGAAATTCTATATAATTTCGAATCAACAATATGTCATCCACATATAATATCAGAAATGCTACAGAGCTCCCACTCACTTTCTTGTAAATACAGGCTTCACCGAACGTCTGTATAAAACCATATGCTTTGATCACCTCATCAAAGCGTATATTCCAACTCCGAGACGCTTGCACTAGTCCATAGATGGATCCCTGGAGCTTGCACACTTTGTTAGCACCTTTAGGATCGACAAAACCTTCTGGTTGCATCATATACAACTCTTCTTTAAGATATCCATTAAGGAATGCAGTTTTGACGTCCATTTGCCAGATTTCATAATCATAAAATGCGGCAATTGCTAACATGATTCGGACAGACTTAAGCATCGCTACGGGTGAGAAAGTCTCATCATAGTCAACCCCTTGAACTTGTCGAAAACCTTTCTTACCAAGTCGAGCTTTTGTAGACAGTAACATTACCATCAGCGTCAGTCTTCTTCTTGAAGATCCATTTATTCTCTATGGCTTGCCGATCATCGGGTAAGTCCACCAAAGTCTACACTTTGTTCTCATACATGGATCCTATCTCAGATTTCATGGCCTCAAGCCATTTATCGGAATTTGGGCTCATCATAGCTTCTTCATAGTTCGTAGGTTTGCCTTGGTCTAATAACATGACTTCTAGGACAGTATTACCGTACCACTCTGGTGCGGATCGTGTTCTGGTCGACCTTGATCTGAAGTTCAGTAGTAACTTGATCTAAAGTTTCATGATCATCATCATTAACTTCCTCTCTAGTTGGTGTAGGCATCACAGGGACGGTTTTCTGTGATGAGCTACTTTCTAATTCGAGAGAAGGTACAATTACCTCATCAAGTTCTACTTTTCTCCCACGCACTTCTTTCGAGAGAAACTCCTTCTCTAGAAAGGATCCAAACTTAGCAACAAAGATCTTGCCTTCGGATCTGTGGTAGAAGGTGTACCCAATAGTTTCCTTAGGGTATCCTATGAAGACGCACTTCTCCGATTTGGGTTTGAGCTTATCTGGCTGAAGCCTCTTGACATAAGCATTGCATCCCCAAACTTTAAGGAACGACAGCTTAGGTTTCTTGCCAAACCACAGTTCATATGGTGTCGTCTCAACGGATTTAGATGGTGCCCTATTTAATGTGAATGCATCTTTCTCTAATGCATGACCCCAAAACGATAGTGGTAAATCGGTAAGAGACATCATAGAATGCACCATATTTAATAAAGTACGATTACGATGTTCGGACACACCATTACGCTGTGGTG